>CAWVQM010000318.1:0-39565 GCA_963932345.1 Ophion ventricosus | reverse complement strand
CGGTCGGTTAGCGCCGCTATACAGACCGGCCGCTTTCATGTGGATTCCAATGTGGACTCTCTGTGTGCGGCGTCCCTGTTAAATCCCTATAGGGATGTGGTAGAATTTGGGGACTCCCCAACAAATTTCTGCATGGGTAGTGACTTGAATTTAATTTTTCAATTTTTCTCTTAAAACTTTAAAAACCATTGAAATAAAAAATTTCTAGTGACCGAAGTGGTCATCATTCGATTGGCTTTAGAGCGACGATATATAGTGAAAATTCACGACAGATTATCCTCAATCAAATAAGTGTTGAATAAAGAGCTATCAGCTGTTACGATAAACATAAAATCCGAAAAATGTCGTTGGAAAGAATTTTTGGGTTCTATGTTTTTTTACCGATGGGCGCCGGTCTATCAACGTACGAAACCGTCCGAATCGATTAACAAGTACGGTGGTTACGGTTCTATAGTATTAGTATGTAGGGTATTAGCGAACGGAGCAGGTTCGAATAATTCCAAGGCCGTGCTTCAAACTTGGTCGGATACCTCTGAAGGATTTGCGGATTCGAAATGCGGCACTCGCGAGCACGTTGGAGGCGTTGTTCTCGCTCTTTCTCGCGAGACAGAAATTCATGCTGCCGCGGAAGTAGCCTCGAGCGAGGATTTGGCGCGGTGTACTGGCAAATCCAAGAGGATCTGACGGTGCGTTTGAAGAATGTATACGATTAGTAGGGGGCGAACGGTACGATGCCCAGACGTTGAGAAAATATCGAGTTTTGGTTTTCACGTACCCAATACAGTGGGTAAAAAGGTATTTGCACACCTTATGTTTTCGAAATTACACAAAAAAAAGTATTTCAGCCAATTATTGTATTTAATAGCTTATCCTAAATATATCTCGGTAATTATGCAGTTTAAGAACTTTTCCGAAAAAACGACGGGAATTTTTTTTTTCACCGTGAACTTGTCTATTCCATCCCGAGTAGAAATATTGTCAGGCTGGCTTGATATTTGATCCGGGCCTGATCACGTTGTAGTACGGAGGCCTTACTTAAAGTATGCCTCAATTTGCCTGATCCGGTCGGTGTCAGGTGATAGTCAGGCAACTGGATGTAGTGTTTCCTCCAGTTGCCTGATCCAGCTAGCTTCAGGCTATGTTCAAGTAAGTGGACTTACGGCTTGCCTCAATTCGCCTGATCCAGCTAGCTTGAGGCGATGGTCAAGCAACTGGACTTACGGCTCACTTACTTGACCATAGCCTGAAGCTAGCTGGATCAGGCAACTGGAGGAAACATTACATCCAGTTGCCTGACTATCACCTGACACCGACCGGATCAGGCAAATTGAGGCATACCTTAAGTAAGGCCTCCGGACTACAACGTGATCAGGCCCGGATCAAATATCAAGCCAGTCTGACAATATTTCTACTCGGGAACCGCACGAAAGTGCAGCAGTAATCTCGTGCGTTTCATTCCGTATTGACGTGTTCTTGATTGTTGTCATTGCGATATTTATTTGAGGTAAGATAACTGTATATACCGTTTTGTTATATTCCAACAATAAATTTTTATTTTACTTACTTTTTCAACACTTTTCTGTTTCCTTGCATGCGTTTATTTGCATTTTTTCTGTTGCCCACGTGTAACCATTCATTTCGGTGAAACATAACCTAATTTCGAATTCGAAATGCACTGCGGACATAATGGGCATTACATTCACATTACCAATATTTGGTTTGTCTACGCTGACCGGGCTAACCTGCACCGATGGCATCACATTCTTCGATACAGATTAGCCCGGAGAGCGTAGGCCCACCAAATAATGTTAAGTTCCCAGTGTAGTTCAATCCAGTAAATGTGATTCCATTGGTGCAGGTTACAGGACAGCGTAGGCCAAACAAATAATGGTAAGTTCTCAGTGTAGTTCAATCCAGTAAATGTGATTCCACCGGTGCAGGGTACAGGACAACGTAGGCCAAACAAATAATGATAAGTTCACAGTGTGGTTCAATTCAGTGAACGTAATACCATCGGTGCAGGTTAGTCGATTCGAAATGCACAGCGAATGGTCATTACATTCATTGAATTGTACCCCGCTGTCAACTTACCATTATTTGATTTGTCTACGCTGTCCTGTAACCTGCACCGATGGAATCACATTTACTGGATTGAACTACACTGGGAACTTAACATCATTTGGTTGGCCTAAGCTCTCCGGGCTAACCTGTATCTAAGAATGTGATGCCATCGGTGCAGGTTAGCGCCGTCAGCGTAGACAAACCAAATATTGATAATGTAATGCCCATTCGCAGTGCATTTCGAATTCGAAATGCATTGCGAATAAAAATTGTATAACCTTAATTTCTAAGTTTAACTTCATTTCTAAGATTTTTTGTTTGTTTTCCAAGTTCCTGCAGTTTTTTGTAAAAAATATCAAAGTCTATTTCGCGTTTTTGCTATATAAAAAATATATAACAAAGTTTTATTTATTTTACACATAAAAAACATGTGATAAAGTAGAGTAATAAGAAAAATTTGTGATAAACAAGATTCCTATTTAGTTTATAAAATAAAGTATCAACGTTATTTGTAATATGTGTCTTTTTCTATTTTGGGTTTGCGTGGTATTTTTTATTTCAGGAATAAATAGGACATCCACAGCAGAGGTTCATTCCATCATCCTGACTAGGCGATGATGTTTCAATTCAATTAAGGGCGGGGTAAAGTATTTAAATTTTTTTTTTTCATTTTTAAAAATGCTTTTAAATCAATGCATAATATCTCAAGAATATTGTGTTAAAATTTCAAGTCGATCGGAGTAAAATTGACGAAGTTATGAGTATTTGAGCGTCTATTGCTCCATGCCGGGTTTTATACCTAGGCGGCAGCTGCGCGGCGCCCTATTGTATTTTTCGGGGAATGGGCCCGACAAGTTGACGATTTGCGAATTAGTAGAGCAGAGGAGCAAGCGGCGCACGACAGTAAAGAAGAAAGAGTTTTGCGTAGACAAACGCAAAAAGATGCTCTCGATCATCTTGATGGAAGCCTTTTGCTCTACGGACCTGGCATCGACGACTTTGAGTGAGTATAAGAACATTATCGAGTTTTATTTTGAATTTCTAAAAATTCAAAGATAATTGAAAAATCTGAAAAAATTTATACGTATTCAGAAAAATGAACGAATCACGAAAAAAAATTGGGTTGCGGGGAAATTTGTTGACTAATTTTTTTTTTTCATCATTTTGTTAATAACATTTTGGAATTATTATTATGCAACATTAATCTTTTGAGTACCTTTAATATGCATGAATTTTCTCAGATTTTTATGCAATCGAGAAGTGTTCTCAAACTTATGTGCAATGACCGCTAAGCGACCAAACTCTTCTGCGTTTTTCAAACCGTTTTTCTGAGACTTGTCATATTTGAAGTCCGTGTGCACGATAACTCAAAATCTACTGGACCAATCGCTTTGAAATTTTGCACAGTACTTCTTCACATAATTCACCAGGTATTGTCGAGAGCTTTTTTGTTTTTTTTTAATAATTACTAATTTTTCAACAACAAATTAGCCGATTTTTTTTAGCGAAAATCGGGTTTTTGGCTCCCAAGTGCTTCGAAAAATCTAAAAAAAAAAAAATCCTCCCGTCATTACCTCGAGAAACATCTCCTTTAACAAATGCATTTTGATTTTTTTGTTTCAGATGATTCTGTTGCGAGTTATGGTGCACACCGCAAACCAACTTTTTTTCGAGGCGCCTCCGGGGTTTAATTTTCACTCGCTCAATTTTGAATATTTTGCACTGCAAATTTAGGAGAATGTTGTTCAAATGTTACTTTATTATATGTAAATTTTTCAATAAACGAACAGTATCCGTTACGCCAAAAAAAAATCTTAAAAACATGCCTTTTTTTCGCCGAATTAACTTTACCCCGCCCTTAATCCTTGAACAATTAAGCCCTGATTAGGCTTAGATTTTTTGCACTGATCAGGCCTTTATTTTTTACGCTGATCAGGCTTTGATTTTCTATCCTGATCAGGCCTGTATTTTGCACTGTAATCAAGCCTTGATGTTCTATCCTGGTCAGGCCTTGATTTTTTCACTGATCAAGTCTTGACGTTCTATCCTGGTCAGGCCTTGATTTTTTTCACTGATCAAGCCTTGATGTTCTATCCTGATCAGGCCTTGATCTTTTTCATTGATCAAGCCTTGATTTTTTACCCTGATCAGACCGAAGTCAGGAAAAGTGTCAGAAAAATGATCAGGGCTTGAAAAAAAATCCTGATCAAGGCATGAAAAAGAAATCACGATGCCTGATCAGGCCTTTCTTGTAGCCGGAGCAGGATTTCTACTCGGGATTATATTGAGTGATATTCCGTCGGGGGAGGCTGACACTTTCCATTAATTCCATAAGTCATGGGGTTTTGAAGTTCGCGGAAACACGTGATAAAAGAGGGCATTTTTAAATATTTCGACGCTTATATTGGGGTGGGGGGTGGAGGCATGTATAAAAAAAGCCTTTCTAAATGCAATGCCGAAAATTAATCGCGGCGCTCACCCTCCTGTAAAAAGGTATAGGGTTTCGAAGTTCACGAAAACACGTTATAAAATAGTGTATTTTCGAACATTTTTGGAACACCTATATTGGATGTGGGGAGTGGGGGGATTTATAAAAGAAGCCTTCTTAAATATCCCCTGCGGAAGATGTCTGATGCGGTCGCGCAATGGGTCCTGGGGGTGCAACCCCCGGTGAGGTGAAGGGGCAGAGCCCCCCCAAAGACACAAAACGTAGTTTTATCAATGGCTAGAAAAAATTTAGACCGATTTTGAGCGATTTTCAGTCTCGTCTTTAAAATCGCGTATTTTTACGAACTTACAACGGCTGCAGGGGGAGAGGGGGAAGCGACCGCCGCGATTTCTCTTCGGCATTGTATTCAGGAAGGTTTCTTTTATAAATCCCCCGATCTCCCACCCCTAATATAAGCGTCGAAATATTTAAAAATGCCCTATTCTATTACGTGTTTCCGGGAACTTCAAAACTCACTAACTTATGGAATTAATATAAAATGTCAGCCTCCCCTGACGGAATATCAATAGTTGTACTAATTGAAGCAGCTCAAGGCAAAAAAAACCTTTTTCTGTCGTTTTTCGGAAAAGTCCTCAAACTGCATAATTACCTATATTTCTTATCGGTTCATAAAAATCCTTAGAAAACACGCATGAAACAATGAGACGGTAATAACACATATTTCGAAGCCAAATAAGTATTTGCACGCGAAGCATTCCATCGATAGTATGTTGTTTCCCCGACATTCGGATACTTTGAGCAAAATGTAAACATCGTAAATGTAAACAAAGTATCGGCAGAGAGATTCTAACAAGACGTTTTAGTTTAGTTTGCGGAGAATATTTCTAGAGGAATCATGTCAAAGAAATCCGAGTTGTCGATATCCACGCGTGAAAAAATCGTTTAACTTTGCAGTCAAGATCTGAGTTACCGACAAATCGAAGAAAATTTAAAACCGAATTTCTCAACAGTACGATACGTAATAAAAAGCAAGAAGAAACTGGTAGTACTGAAAATAAGCAACGATATCCACGCGTGAAAAAATCGTTTAACTTTGCAGTCAAGATCTGAGTTACCGACAAATCGAAGAAAATTTAAAACCGAATTTCTCAACAGTACGATACGTAATAAAAAGCAAGAAGAAACTGGTAGTACTGAAAATAAGCAACGATCAGGTCGCCCGAAGAAGCTCAGTACCAGAGATAAGCGACAAATTGTGAAACTCGTGAAATATAAACCGTTCACAAGTGCTCAGAGTTTAGTGAATCACATCGCTTCAACTTCGGGAAAGGTTGCTTGCACTCAAACTGTGAGAAATGTTCTCCATAATGTTGGACTGCACGCCAACAGAGTGAAAAGACTGGCATTCGCTAAAGCGTATATAAACAGGCCGGCAGAGTTTTGGGAAGATATCATTTTTTCCGACGAGAGTAAATTCAACCTTTTCGGATCGGATGGACAAAGATTTGTGTGGCGAAGACCCAATTCTGAGTTGCAGGGGAAACATGTGAACGTTACAATAAAACACGGCGGTGGTCACGTGATGGTTTAGGGCTGTATGGCATCTAATGGTGTCGGAAACTTGGCTTTTATCGACGGAACAATGAAAGCAGTTGATTACATCAAGGTATTGCACGATAATTTATTGAGCAGTTCATCGTAATTGGGCATAAGTGATAAATATCACTTCCAGCACGACAACGATCCAATACACACAGCCAAAAAAACTAAAGAATGGTTGCTGTACAACGTTCGGAGAGTGCTAAAAACTCCGCCGCAATCACCAGATATTAACCCAATCGAAAATTTATGGCATCCGCTCGCTTTAGAAATGCGGAAAATGAAGAATTCTAATAAAAATGATTTGAAGCGTGCGATATTAGAAAAATGACATCAAATCCTTACAAAAACAACAAGCAAATTGGTGGAATCGATGACAAGAAGATTGGAAGCAATCATTGATGCCAATGGAATGCACACGAAATATTAATTCTTCTTTTTGTATACATTCACGAAATAATATCGGAAATATCCACCGAATCGTTGATGTGAAGATACTTATTTGGCTACAAAATTTTTGTTAACTTGGCTTTATTTTTTTGTTCATCGTTTCCCAAGACTTTTGTAAACAAATATCATGTATAATTACGATAAGCTATCGAATACAAAAATTAGCTAAAGCCTCGTATTTTTTTTCGAAGGAATTATCCTTCGGAAAAAAATACGAAAAAAATTTGAAGAAAAATCAGATGTGTAAATACGTTTTTTACCCACTGTAGATCGGAGGAGCGTATTTTTGGAGCAGGCAAATTTTGCAACAAACAAAATATCTAGACATCTTAAATTTCGAAGAAGTTGTAGAATGAGTAGACGGCTCTCGGAAAATTAAAATTCTCTTAAAACCAAATTCTTTAAGAGAGCATTGTTGTCTAGAAATTAAAAAGAATCGTTTTTTTTCTCTTCTTTCTTTTATTATTCTAGGGACCGTTCTAAATACGTCTGTTAATACCGTTCAATGATACTCATACAATTGAGTTGTGAAATGATTTTTTTTCCATTGTGAAGACCATGTGCGATTTTTAAAGAAAAGTATTTTTCTTTTTATTTTTCAACAATTAACAACGATTTAGCATTTTAAAATTGTTGTTCTGTTCGGCTCAACAAAAACGCGCCGAGAGCATCCGAAGTTTCCCGAGCGCTCTGTGACGTCACCATTTGAAAGCCGGTATACGAACTATTCGTGTAATACGAGTATTCTGTCAACGATGGCAACGACAAAATCCTATAAAGCTTGTTTCATTCATTTTGTATAAATACGACGAAAAGTGCCCCTAATAGGTATTTCTGAATGTGCCACAAGACATAAAACGTCGAAATCTGTGGTTCGATGTAGCACGACGTGTCAACCCGAAATCATCATCCACTTATTTTTGCTGTGAAGACTACTTTGATGTCAGTGTAAACGTGTCATAACATAAACAGTATTGAAATATATTTTTTTAATACGTCTTTCTCAAAATGCTTATGATACGTAACTCTCCTAACCTAAAAATTTTCAGTTATCCACGGTCGGTAAATTACTCGAATTTGCTTTTACGAATCCACTTTCACACATCGTTGCACGAAAATTAAACTAGTTTTCGACTTTTTCAGAATGCTTGAGATGTTTTTAGATGTAAAATGACACCAAATCTTAGATTTGTGTATACTTGCGTGTAAGCCGTATACATTAAGCCTATACTAAGATCAATACTAAAAAAAAAAAATTTCACAACTCAATTAGTCGAGTTATAAAAATTATAAGGAGTATGCTCGAGGAGCGCGGTCGAGACGCAGCAAACTTTGAACGGGCGTTTTTCAAACCGGCAGCTAGGATATGTCGATAACCAATTGGCGGATTGAGCTCAGTTGGACATAAACCTTCAGCAGAGTGTTTTTTAACGTTGGTAGTAGAATCGAGTTAAATTTTTCAAAATTCTTATATATAAGTCGTCGAATGGTTAGACAAGATAGGAAAAATTGATAATCAATTGCATGCCGCGTCTTTGTAGAATTTTATTTATTTGCTGAATCTGGTACCAACTATCACAACACTCATACATATTAGGAATATGTTTGGTTTTATTTCTTCGCATTCATATAACGTCCATAACACTGGTCGCCAATTGGGGGCATTTTTCGCGCGCCGCTGTAAACTAACGCACAAAAGTGCATGATAATCAATTTTTTAAAAATCTGTTCATATTCTTGCAGGATTAATAAACATGTGTAAAAAGAGTCAGAAAGAAACAAAAGAACAGTTCAAACGTTATTTTATCCTAAAATTCACCTCCAAAACAGCACTCTAGACAAAAATACTGCAGAGTTTCGATACCGTTCTTTAGCTGCAAGAGCTGCGGATGAAAATACAACGAGTTTTCGGCAGGCTGTCAATTTCTAGCGAATAACATTTTATGTAAAAATTAATAATTATTGGGCAGTTTCCAACTTATAATATTGTTGAACAATATTTCCGTGCCGGGAAATTATATTAATAATTATCATTTTTGAATTTAAATATAAATATGTTGCAATTTTATTCAAGAAAATATAACTGATAGACTTGGCAACAGCGGCATTTTCTGCCATTGGCACAACTGACTATCGCTGAAGAATCCAGGTTATTTACATGGTGAAAAAGTTTAACGTACAACGTTTTATAAAGAGTTTTTGATTCGGCAGAGTCGAGAAAACGTTAAAAATTTCGAGCGGACGAATCAATACATTTTATTATAAAGTTCAGATGCTGTAATAGGTTTTAAACATCCGCCGATTTTGGAATACCCACCAGTCAATGCTTGACTGTGAGTTGCTCTCTCGGCAGAGCCAGTTAACGTGGTATCGCCACTTTTAACCTACAAGTTTCGTTAATGTTCGAAAATAAACCGTTTGAGCTCAAAACTCACATCTTTTTTCGAGTATTATTAATGAACGAAGTAGAGAAACCACTTGATTATTTAACACGATATTCCTAGCACTATAATTACGGTTTACTCATCGTTTTTTAAATCTAAATCTCAGCATTATTTTTTGCCCTACAGCCCTATAACTGGTGTTTACGCGGTTTCGTGGGTATTACCAAATGGATAAAATTAAAAATCTCCAAAACTGTGTTGTGAAACCGATTGATTTTTCGACAGTCAATGCATACTAAATTAATCTCTTGGCGATATAAACTTCAACCGTCTACAAGCATAACGATTTTGGTGTTTCCTGTTTAAGGTTTGGTGTCTCCTGTTTAAGATTTTATCACAACTTTTGCAGACTTAAAGTTTGCATCGTTGAAACGCTATGAACATTCTGTTGTAGTTTTTGCGTTTCTTCATCATTGTTATTATTCTGGATGTTATTCTGTAGATTTTGATTCTGGATATTTAATAGGAATTCCCAAAAACATCAGACTGATTCTTGAAGCCTAAACTTGACGACAAATAAATTTGGTCTATTGAACAAAATGTATATTTTTGGGTTACATTTATGCTAACTTCAATATTACTATACTATTCATCACTCGTACTAGTTTGGAAGATGTTTCAAAGACCCACATTGCGTTGTATTCGGTAATTGCTCAACTAAGGTAATACGTATCCACGTGCGCCTCATTCTATCTGCATAAATGGAATACTTGTCATAAACTGCGAAGACTTTTCGCCAATATAGACACACACGAGAATTGCGATCGACGAAGTACGACGCTGCGAAAAGGAAAAAGAAAAAAGGTGTAATGCCTTGCGAGGCAAAAAAAAAACATCATTTCAAATAGTGTTTCACGTGAAAATTTTTTTTTTAGTGCGACCCTCAACGACTGAAATAGAGGCTGAAAAATTGTTCCGCTTTAATGTGGATTAGCCCATATAGGAATGAAAGCAGGCGATAAAGCATGTGACGATACGATCGTTTTTCGTAATTCAAGCATTTCAAGCCGGGTGCGCTGCGGAAAAGTCGAGCAGTAGCGCCGAATGCTGCTCCAGTGTGGCATTACCATTATTATAAGTTGATGTGACGTGACGTAATGGGAGTTAGAGCCGTATGAATGGGCATAGAGCAACAAGTTGCCACTAAAAACTGGGAGTGAGTTCGTGAGTCGAGTTCTGCTGCTCGTTACACCTCTATATGTAGTTCTTCCTTCCCTATATACTATACACTCTCGTCCTATATATCCTCAGCCCACTCTCCTACTCCCCCCTACTTTTGCCTCATCCTCTCGTCCTCCCTGCAGCCCGTTATAAACCCTCCGGCCTTTAAAGTATTCTTTTTAAAGCCGAGCTATCCTAACGGGCGTCATCCAACCGTTTCCCCCCTCGCATTTTTCAACCTATCCCACTCGTTTTTTCTTCAATCCCCGCATTGCTTTATTCAAGCCTTTGATTCCGTCTTTGCTGCATACCCGGGCTCATTGATTTTCCTCCATGTAAATTTCCTGACGAAAACATCCGCGCACGTGCTGTTTCTCGTTACGGGCCACTTATTGCGCCGAACTACGCCGGAAGTCGCGTGATTGCTGACAAAATTTGTTGGAAACGCGAAGAAAAGGGAGGCCGATTTTTTTCCCTGAGTATAATTCTCATGGAGATAGTATCGCAGAACCTTGAAACGTTCAACTTGGAATTGCATTGAACTTGGCCTCGATGGAAAGTTGCCGCGAAACAGTCGAGAAAGAGAGAGGTTGCGAGAGGGAGGAAAAAATACGTTTACCGCGGGCATTCGGCTTAGTTTATACGACGTTGCTGCTCGTTCGATGGAAACTCCTGCTTTCCACTTCCTCAGTACACGTTCCTCTAGTTCTCTGCTTTCCCTTTTTCTCACCTATTCTCTCCAACCCCACCCCCCCTTCTCCCACTAGTATGCCAGAGGACAATACGTCACGAGCATAAAGTGACGTCAAATACATAACATTGTTCGAGATTCCGTAACCCACGTGCTGCAGAATTATGACTCGTGGGATGGAATATATGCGAATAAAGGTAAATTCGTTGCACAGCGCCGCGTGCGTCGTATGCAACTTTTTATTATCTCGATAAAACTCGGGTCCTTTATATTCCGCACTATTTTCGTCGCGTCATGTATGCAGGTGTTGTAAAAATATCGCGTTTTGATTTATTGAGGCTGGGGGGGGGGGGGGGGGCTGAAGGTGATAGGAGGGTTGTGTGAGGAACAACAGCTACTTAAGGTAGTATCCCGTGCGGAAAATTGGCAGGGCATCCCTAATACAATTCGGGGCCTTCAAGGGATTGTTTGTGGATTCCATAGTAGGGTTTTCCGTAAACGAGCCGAACCGGGCCCTCATTACGGAATGGTAGGGTAGGAAGGTTGACTAAAACTATGGTCTAAGTACGGAGACCAAGTAAGGGCCTTTAAGGGTTGTAGTTGTAGATTCCCTCATAGTGATTTCTCCAATACTACTAGACTTTGCTATCGTAGGGGCACATCAGTATAAATTGCTTGACTAAAGAATTTGTGGCATAATAATTATCGGGATCGATTAAATATAATTTTTTTTTAAATGATTTGTTCCAGCCGTACAGGGTCTCCCCCTTTTTACGGGCCCCACCCACCTGAACTTTCGTTCAGTCTCCCATTAATTCCACATCCCCCCCCCCCTCTATATCTCCCATTCCACAATTCCCTCGTCTACCTCCCATGCCCCCACCTTGCGGCCGTAGCCGACTCCCCTCTCTGTATCGTATTCACCATGACATGTCTGCCATGGGCATAGGGAAGCTGCGGAAAACCTATACCGATACAGCCGGTCCCAAGTTCGCCTCCCAGTCAAGGAACTATAGTCGTCTTTCGCCGAGAAATATCGAAGAAAAATATTTCATGACGAAAGTGACGCGACTGGGCTTCAAACCTGCGACCTCCCGATCCGCTGGCCAGCACGCTAACCACTAGACTAACGCATCGGGTCTCGATGAAATATAATAATTAAACTATGCGTTTAGTCAACGAGCTCGATTCCTTTAACCAAAAGGCATGCAGTGCGTTCATTGGAACAACGCGGGATCGAACGTGTCAACATATGCGACAGAATTCTAAGTCTCAAATGAATTGAAATAACACATTTCTTTTTCACAGTGCACATACACGCACGTACGCATATGGCTGTGATAATTTTTATGAGGCTCCGTTGAGGCAATTTTAAAGGCCCTGGTTATTTTGCCTTCAATGGCCCTCGGTAGCAAAGTGTGGCCGGCCACTGATGGGCCATGTGAGGCTTCCAGACTAGGGCCTTAATAAAGTTAGGGAAAATTAAGGTGGGCCCGATTAAAGCCCGAACTCAATTTCCGCACGGGACTCTGCATGAGGGAACACGCCTACGCATTTTGTGACAGTCATCAACAATTACCTGAACGATATCTTTCGTAACTTTTCTCAGTTCCAGTGTCGAAAGGCGGATTATTACTATGGCTACCAGCCAGTTCGATTTGCGATTCGCTAAACTCAACGATCATTTTCAAACTTGTTTCATATACAGTTTTCTGTGGTAAGTGAATCTATGATTTTCTTATACAGAGTCACAAATATTCACCAAATATGGAATTTGACTGCGTTTGGAAGTACAATAGACGCATATATCGAGATAAATAAAGCATTAGGGTCTGTAATTCTACAGGCTTCTATTCAGAAGGTTGCGTAATATAAAATGTAAGAGTTTCTCCGAAACTCAAAAGCCGTCGGAAATAGTTGACTACAGGTTTCGTTGCTGATCGAAAAAGTGTCACATCATCTGAAAGCTTATTTTCGCAACGAAGTAGGCCAGAAAATATTTTTTTAAGTGCAGTCAAGGGGTCTGCATAAGCTAGAAATTTGCGAAATGAGATTTTTTATTACATAGTTCTATAACCTAGGATCTGAACTTCAATTTACAACAAAGATTTTGAAGAAATTTCAAAAATCGGCCGAATTACGATGATTTTTGTGAAGGATCAGTTCGTTCACTACGCTACGGCGAACCGCCCCGTCGTGATTTACCCATTTTGGTTCTACGTTTTTCTCAAAACGTTGTTTTATGAAACGATGTAAGTCTTATCTCAAAATCTAATTGGCCGATTCACTTCTAATTCGGACAGAGCATAGTCCATAACATTTTTCTACAGCTTGCCATTGATGTTATTTTCAAAACTTTAAAAAACTATCCGGCCACACGAAAGGTTTATCGTTATACTAAAAGTAGATTCTTTTATTTTTCATTTCAGATTACTCTAGCTGCCAGAACCACCTACACCGATTAGTTAGGAGCAACTGCGGCACTTTGTTCAAATAATTTACACTTCATTGTTTGTTTAAATAATTTAAACTTTTTTTTATTTGATTACACAATTTAAACTCCCGTGCGAAAAATTGGCAGGGTAGGTATACCTAATACAATTCGGAGCCTTCAATCGATTATTTGTGGATTTCATAGTAGGGTTTTCCCTAAAAGAGCCGAATCGGGCCCCTATTAGGGAATTATAGGGTAGGCAGGTTGACTAAAACTATGGTCTAAGTGGTCTAATTATAGTCTAAGTTCACAGTGCACACACACGCACATACGCATATGGCTGCAATAGTTTTTATGAGGCACTGTTGAGGCAATAGGGAACCTTACGCAAAGCTCAGCGCAGATGGCGCCACAAAAACATGACGTAAACTCAAGGAACTGTCCGCTAGATGGTGATGCCATAGTCCTCCCCTTTTTCTTAAAAAAAAAAATATAATAACATTTAATAATTTTGTTCAGTGGTCTAAAAAGAAAATAAAAAAGAAAGAAAGGTGGTTCAGAGCAGGCATCCATTGATGCTTTATTCTCTGTTTTTCGTGATTTTACTGTCGCAGGGCTTCGTTCATTGGAAGCATTCGCGTAAGTCGATGGGCTTGAACTTCTTCAATCTTCTAACTACTAGGTTCCGGTTAAGCAGATTTGCTGCCAGCTCGTTGGGATGAGCTCCGAGCCTATCTTCGTATTTTGTGCTGTATCGTTGGATTTCCTGTTTTATCGTGTTCATTTGGAGATCTCTGTGGATTGCCGTGTTTCTGATATACCAGGGAGCATTGAGTATTAATCGGAGTGTTTTTGATTGAAATCTCTGGAGGATTTCGAGATTTGAATTACTGGCTGTTCCCCATAATTGGATACCATAAGTCCACACTGGTTTTAGAATGGCTTTGTAGAGCGTTAGTTTGTTAAAATCAGTCAGCTGCGATTTTTTGCCGATGAGCCAGTACATTTTGCGTGACTTTATGTCCAGTTCGGTTCTTTTTGTCTTGATATGTTTTGTCCATGTTAATCTGCGATCCAGGTGCATTCCGAGATATTTTACTTCATTGACAGTTGGTAGTGTTTGACCATGCAGTTTGACACCTGGGCAGTTTCCTTTCTTCATGGTGAAGGCGATGTGAACTGATTTTGTTTCACTGGCGAATAGCCATCCTGAACAATAATTACGGATGTTTAACTATACCGGAATTGAAAAATCCCCTTCGAGAACGCGGCGCATCTTTGAAAGAGGAGAAAAAGGATTTAGCCTTCAATGTTTTGTAGCTGTAAAGTGCATGTGACATACAGCACTTTCTCATTGCTTGCGAAGTGTTTCATTTTGAGGAAATAACTGTGCGGAAATTGTTAGCCGTGATCAAAGTTATACTGAGAATGGGGTTACTTTGATTCCGGCCTTTTTCTTAATAAGAATCGGAAGTAAAATAAAGTAAATAAAGTAAAATAAATAAGAGAAAATAAAAAAGGAGCATTTTTCCTAAAGAAGAAAAAAAACGGCCAACGGGATCGAACGTTACAACGAATTTTATTGTTTTGGAGTTACTTTGATCGAGCAAATATTACACCTTTACTTTTCAAAATCAACTTTATTGATAAACATTGGTATTTTATAATTATTTATGCGGTAACACATCCATAAACTTCGAAACATTAAAAAACTAGAAAAAAACAAGTTGTAAGGTACGTAACATACCTACCTTACAACTTGTCTACCTAGGTAATCTAAATCACAAAAAGAGATCAAATTGTTCATAAGGAACATTTCTTAACCTTCAATTCTGCACCATTAATATCAAATGGGAATTCAACATAATCATTTTTATCGATATGTTTCGGCAAGAATGATACTATATCAATGTTATCGATTTCAGATATATCTCCTTTAATTCTCTTGAATCTTGTTTTACTTCCAACTGATTTGAAACCTTCTGCGAGTAAAGGGTCTAATTCCATTATTTGGCAAACGTACTTGCACTTTTTTTTTGCCACGACCGAGAATACTGAGAATACTCCGGACGAGCAATAAAGATAATACATGGGGCGAAATTGATTAATGATCAATGTTAACGCGTCGAAGCGATCAAAGACAACCCAACGAAACAACTGCCACCCATAAAATATGTTTTTGAGGTTATGCCACACAACAAAGCATAATGGTGTAGTTTAATAAACATCTGACAAGGTGATTTTTACTAAAAACATGACATTGCAACACTCAACTTGTTATTTTAAAAGTTATTTGAGCATAAAGAATAGTTTAAATACATTACTTACAGTTTTTTTATATTTTCACGGTCACTTAAACCCTTTCGTTCGTGCTGCGTCTGAGTAATAACATAAAGAGACATTGAAGCTTGCCGACCGTAAAAGAAACCTTCGGTCGCCTTCAGGAACTTCGATATTTGAATTTAAAACTAACCCCACAAATCTGAGTAACTCCAATGCACGGTAATAGCAAAGTCTGCTAGTATTGGGGAAATCGCTATTAGGGAATTTACAATTACACCCCTTGGAGGCTTTTACTTGATTTCCGTACTCAGACCATCGTTTTAGTCAACTTACCTACCCTACCATTCCCTAATGGGGGCCCGGTCCGACTCTTTTACGGAAAATCCTACACTGAGAGAAATGTATGGTAACTTCAAACATATTTTAACCATATTTTATATTACCCTGAGAGGACAACAATATTTTATAGTCATGGTCACTGCCTAAAATATAGTACTGCTTATGATATTTTAGCAGTTGTGTTAACTATGCTCATATGTTAACCGCAACCAACAATCTTACAAGCATACGTTGATTGTTCAATGCTATACAATATAGTACGTTTTCATAAAATGGATATTACCTTACACTATCAAAAAATAGTGATTTTTACTATATTGAATGGTATGTCTACTAATTGTGTATAATATTTCATAAATTCAAAAATTCTCAATTGAGAGTACTACCTGTATGATTGTTTATCATAATTTGTCATTCCCTGACCTCCTGAAATGATTTCTATCGAAGAAAATATTTCGCCTGAACATGGATTCGAACATACGACCTACCTATCTATACTACGCACGCTGCCACTATGCTACCGGGTACTTATGTTATTTTTATCGTAGATTTGACGTAACAGATAAAAGTAATTCCAGCTGCAATTCCGAATAGCTGTTACCTCCGATATAGGTGGAATTTTGCACAGATCGTCTTTTTCATAATATACGTCACTGCTTAAATGGATTTTTGGCGCAACGCAATAGTTTTCGAAATATCGAATTTTAAAAACTGATAAATTAATGCGCTAATATATCTATATCGATCATAGCGTGCTACCGCTGTCTCTACTTTATTGACACGTTCCACAAATGATTTACGTCTTCACTATAAGATTACCATAATTTTGTTCGTATAGTCACTTTTCGTAAGATCTTGTAACAATTTATACTCAACAAGTGTTAATGTTACCCATAGAAATAGTACAAACTTGCACTGAGAAAAATGTCCATAGTATTTATAAAAAAACGCCCATGGTAAAAGTGGGCATAGTTAAATTCCCTACAGTTTATTGACACCGCAATCATAATATGGTTAACACAACTATAAGCGTCTATCTAATCATGCCGTTTTGGTAGTGTGTTTGATTATCTAGTATCCCCGAAATAACGATTAACTACTGTGAAAGGCTTTACAATATCGATATAGTTAATTCAGTTAATATTTTTACAATAGTTAGTAGTTATTTCGGGGATAATAGATAGTCGAGCACGCCACCAAAGTTGCATGTTTAGATATACTTTTCGCTTATAGTTGTGTTAACCATATTATGATTACGGTGCCAATAAACTATACGGGATTTTACTATCCCTTCTGTTGCCACGGACGTCTTTCATAAATACCATGTACTTTGCTCTCAGTGCAGCATTAGTATTTGTGCGCCGATTTTGTGATATAGCTGAATTAACCATATCGATATTGTAGAGCCTTTTACGATAGTGTATAGTAATTTCGGAGATACTAGATAGTCAAACACGCCACCAATGTCTTATGTTTACGTATACTTTTCGCTTATAGTTGTGTTAACCATATTATGATTGCGGTGACAATAAACTATAGGGAATTCGACTATACTCTCTTTTACCATGCGCGTTTTTTGTAAATACTATGCACTTTTCTCTCAGTGTACTATGGAATCCATAAATAATCCCCTGAAGGCCCCTAATTGTATTAGGGATGCCCTGTCCATTTTCCGTACGGGAATATAAATGAACGTCTTCGTTTCGGCATCTAATTGCACAACACTGATGATGCATTCTTCACAATTTCCTCACGACAAACGGATTATTTAAAGAAAATGCAACAGTCGTCGTAGAAAAACGGGCAAAACCAAGGAGAATTTTGCTAAGGCTGGCTTTCCACCAGAGATGTAAGCTAAGGATATGTACCAACCAATAGGATCGCTTCATTTGCCATAGCGTAGCACGACCAAAAAGAAAATAAAGCGATTCGATTGGTTGCTTTTATATACATTCTAAGCCCACATCTGTGGTGGAAATCAGCCTTAACATCATGTTCTGTTGCCGTTATAGTGCAATGGCCCCTTTAGCGGGAGAAATTGGCCGTAAGGTTCCCTATTCTAAAGGGCCTTCAATGGCCCTCGGTGGCAAAGTGTGACCGGCCACTGATGGCCTATATGAGGCTTCCAGACTAGGGCCTTAATAAAGTTAGGTAAAATTAAGATGGGCCCGATCAAAGCTTGAACTCAATTTCTGCACGGGCTTCTTTGGTTGCTCAAATCATTTCGACTTCATTGTTCTTTTAACCCTTTGAAGCATAGTGACATACTGGTATGTCACCTACTTCCACTCTGTTTTTCTTGAATAAAAAAATTTTTTAGCGCATAACGACGAATGTAAATGTATATTTAGGATGTTAGGAGATCAATTGTTACTACAATATCACTATTAAGGGCTTATGTTGCACTTAGTGGATGTTGATCATCACGACAGTACAAAAAAACACGTTTTTTAGACAATAAATGTAATTGTGCCTAATCTAGCAGGTAAACCATACACAAAAGATGAATTCAGAGACGTTTTTTGGGTCGCTGATTACGAATTCGAGCTCAAAATCCAGAAATTCAAAATGGCGAATCCAATATGGTGGACCAAAACCGGAGATTTTACTGGAATTACTAAAACATCGGAATTGCTCAATATGTTGATTCTCCCGAGTAGAAATCCTGCTCCGGCTACAAGAAAGGCCTGATCAGGCATCCTGATTTCTTTTTCATGCCTTGATCAAGATTTTTGATCAAGCCCTGATCATTTTTGTGACACTTTGCCTGACTTCGGTCTGATCAGGGTAAAAAATCAAGGCATGATCAATGAAAAAGATCAAGGCCTGATCAGGATAGAACATCAAGGCTTGATCAGTGAAAAAAATCAAGGCATGACTAGGATAGAACGTCAAGACTTGATCAGTGAAAAAATCAAGGCCTGACCAGGATAGAACATCAAGGCTTGATTACAGTGCAAAATAAAGGCCTGATCAGGATAGAAAATCAAAGCCTGATCAGCGTATAAAATAAAGGCCTGATCAGTGCAAAAAATCTAAGCCTGATCAGGGCTTTATTTTTCAAGGATTAATTGAATTGAAACATCATCGCCTAGTCAGGATGATGGAATGAACCTCTGCTGTGGATGTCCTATTTATTCCTGAAATAAAAAATACCACGCAAACGCAAAATATAAAAAGACACAAATTACAAATAACGTTGATACTTTATTTTATAAACTAAATAGGAATCTTGTTTATCACAAATTTTTCTTATTACTCTACTTTATCACACTTATATTTTTCTTATTACTCTACTTTATCACATGTTTTGTGAGCCGTAAGTCCAGTTGCTTGACCATCGCCTGAAGCTAGCTGGATCAGGCGAATTGAGGCAAGCCGTAAGTCCACTTGATTGACCATAGCCTGAAGCTAGCTGGATCAGGCAACTGGAGGAAACACTACATCCAGTTGCCTGACTATCACCTGACACCGACCGGATCAGGCAAATTGAGGCATACCTTAAGTAAGGCCTCCGTACTACAACGTGATCAGGCCCGGATCAAATATCAAGCCAGCCTGACAATATTTCTACTCGGGCTGTTATACTGACTTTCTAATAGAATTACGCTTTTAGCATTACCCGGAGCTAACGGCGAGGACGTAGCGAGTTTCTTTTCTAATTTTTAATTTAGAACTTTTTAAATTTATATATTTTGACTGGTTTCAAAATTAGCGACTTCAATAACCCTAAAGCACCGAGTTTCTTCGCCATCAAGAGAATTTTATGTTTCAGTTCGCCAGTTATTTTTAAATTATAAGCTCAGATTAGTATCAGTGACCGAGCCAGATTTGTGTTTCATTATCCTATATTGGAACTGCCATTTTTATTGTTCAATTTTCAACTGAGATTCGAATTCAACGACTTAAAAAACCCCTGCATATGGAGTTTCATCTTCATCAAGCTACTTTGAGCATTTTGGTCCGTCATATTTGATCCGCCATCTTGAGTTTCCAAATTTTGAGTGCAGATTTGTAATCAGCGACCCCGAAAACCCCCGAGTACCAACTTTTGCTTTCATCAAACAATTTTTGCATTTGGGGTCCGCCATATTGGATCCGCCATCTTGAATTTTCAAATTTTGAGTGCAGATTTGTAATCAGCGACCCCGAAAACCCCCGAGTACAAAGTTTTGAGCTGATTGCACGTAAGGAAAAATGTATGCTTCAAAGGGTTAAATAATTAAAACTTCTTTGCTTGTTTAAATCATTTGAACTACATTGTTTGTTTAGATAATTTAAACTCCGTTGTATATGTAAATAATTCAAACTTCATTGTTTATTTAAATAACTTAAACTTTGGTGTATATCAATATCCTTTAATGAAAAAACCTAAAATTGCCAAGACTATGTATTAATCGTGTATAAAATCCCGACATTCTTGTTCCAATAATACTGTTATCGGAAAAAAGATGGAAAATCGACCTGTTTTTCGGGCTCCAAGTTCTGGACTCTGGTTTCGGGTCTGGTCGAGAGTGCAGTGAAATATGTGCGCAAAACTTAAAAAATAAAATGCGTTCGTCAGCTGACAAAAAATTGTCATTGCAACCGAAATTGACCCTGTTTTTTCAATAATTTATGACACTTGTAGAGAAAAATTGCATGAATTAGAGTACCAGACCGCCATTCTTATCGGTGAAGCGTTATTACGTATCATGTGTAATTTCGCGATACCGTCGTATTTTCGGCAAAATGTGCAGACTTAAATTCTTAGTTCGTTTTTTCGTCATTTCGCACTTCATACGCTATCGTCGGATGCCAATCCAATATGTGTATTACAAAAGTACTCTTGCTCGCGAGATAGTGGTAAATCGTACATCAATTAACTCATCCTTCATCGCCAATATTAATAATCGACACTTCCAGAATTACGCGGTATCGCCAGAAATAAATAAACGCTAGAAAGCTTTCCGAACTGTATATATGTATAGCATCACCAATTGATTCATTGAGCAGAACGCTTCGAAGCTTGCACCAATGAATTATTCATCGAACATCCACGCGAATGCTTCGTATCTCGCAAAAAATTACACAAATACTGTGACACTCGCGTCGTGTCCTCTCCTCTCATTCCTTCCACTTCGTTCCTTCGTGACTCTCCCTCAAAGACGATTTCTCTTTACGAGCAATCGCGCATCCTCTGTGGAGTTGGTCTTTATCTATTTATTGACTTCGCTTTCAGTACTTGAACTTCTTCTGAAAGATCTTCTTTTGCCTAATTAATTGATTGATCTTATTCGAGTAGAAAAGACGGCTAGAAATGTTGTCGAGAAGCCAGTGTCATCGTAAATCCTCGCATAATCCAGTCGATGTATGTATATACATATTAAGATACCTACATACATACACACACAGACACACACACACATATATATATATATATATATACATGTATACACTTCGTTATGTATGCGAGGCGTCAGCGAGGACGCCCACGTCTCTGGTTCCACGGGCAATGTGCTCCTGACGATCCCCCGCGCGTCCAAGAGTGTCCCCCTCACGAATCGATGCTGTCTGCCCTGTCTGCCTACGCGACCGCGTGCGCTCCGTTGTACCGGAATGGTCGACGTCGCCACGATATGGGTTCAAGCACTCTCAAGTCGCGAGAATCGCGTAGTATTGCGAGCCCACACACACACACATATGTGTGTATATATATATATATATATATATATAATGTACAGATTACGTATACATACAGATATATATAGTATGGCTGCAAATGAGACCACACAGGAGAAAATCTACGCGGAACGTTTTGAATACCAGCGGAAAATTTGTGCGTCAGTGCGGCGCTATTCGTTCTCATATAACCGCGATTTGTGTATATATTATATGTATATATATATATATTTGTGTATATATATATATATATATATATATATATATATATATATATATACTCGTATGTGTGTGTATGTGAATGTATACACGTATATGGGACATTCTATACCGAATGGACACATTTTTGGGACATATTCTGGACCATTGAATGGACGGGGACCAGTGAATGGACGAAAGCTGATTTATATTTTGGATAATTAAAGAATATGAATCGCCGATGAAGACTCGAATCACTATAATTAAGCAAAAAAAATCACAGGTGCCGTTAGAACCAATTTCTCAGCTTGATATCGAATTTTGACGCTGCACGGAATTTGTATAGTTTGTGGTACTTGCACACCGCGCAACTTATTTACAATTTGGATGTAGCCGGTAGGTGTTCTAAAGGTGAAAACAAAAGTTTTTAGGAGTTTTGAGGATAAGTATTACTTTTATTATTTAAGATAGAATCGATCTTAGATAATTTGCAAGTTTTAAAAATAAATTCGTAATAACAGGTTAGAATTAGACGTGTTTATTCACTGGTGCTGTATTCTAACCTCTTTCCAGTGAATGGAACGGAGTGGCCTCCGTTCTGATAATTCTCAAAGCAGAATGAAAAATCTCGCTCATGTGCTGAAAATTGTAAAATTAATTACTCTTCAGAATTGACAATGTACATTTCATCAAATGATGTCATAAAATCATTTCATTCGTTTTTTTAACTTTTTTTTTTAAGATGCAAAAAAGCTTTGTGTATTTTCTTCGAAATCGTGATAACCAATATAATATTCATATGCATGAGAATAATATAAGTTTTGTACGATACAGTAATCTCCAAATCAAGTATTTTATAAAAATACATGATAAATCGTTATCCTTTAAAGCGTTCATTAACGCTACACGTTCATTTACTGGTGGTCGAGTGTCTATTTATCGGTAATGTCGTCGATTCACTGGTGATTTAGTAATTGTACGACTCGTTTATCAATTCCTCCTATTACTTGCTGCAAGCACTTCCATTTTTTTTATTTCGGTATGCCAACGTATAGTCTTGAGGGTTTTTACGTATTACCGATCCCAATTGAACCCTTTCTTATCACTCCCTACCCGCACTTCGCTAATCTAACCTAACTCCCGTTGGGTCCGTACCCGTCTTACGCTACACTATACCGCATTTGCCGAGGGTACGGGGAAACTGTGGCAAACCCGTACCGATATAGAAGGCCCCATATTTTTCTGATCCTCTGGTGCACAATACTTCCACTCAAGTAACTAAACGAAAGTATCGTAAGGATTGGCCCTCCTTTCACTGGTTGATGCGCCAGCCGGTGCATCGATAAGCGGACACCGCTCTGAGTATTGGACATGCGCATCGCTACTTAACTCGAAGTGCCGCCAGAGTTGAACCCCGACTGCATATCTACCATAGTGTCGGTGTGTTTTTTCTCTACTATCAGGATAATGTCTTTGGTTAGCAACAGCAATTAAAAAGTTTGTTTTGATAATATTCTAATTTTACAGTCAATCGTATAGTGTCGTTATTCGTCCTTTAACTGGTCGGTTTAACCAACAAAAAAAAACTTAAATCACGTCCGCTTCGTCACACAAAGAAAAGTATCGTCGTCACGAGTACTTACGAACTTCGTGCGATCGTTAGCCGCCGAAGGATCAATGTTTCGCAAAACATATTGACGATTTTTTTTTGCATTCATCGATCAATTTTTCCTCGATTACTATTTCTTTTGTTTTCGAAAAATAATAGCAAGTAGTATGGGGAGGAGAGAATTTTTGTTTTTGTTTTGTTGTTCAATTTTACAGACGTTCGACACTTACACGAGAATTCGTCGATAGAATTCCGAGGGAATAGACAATGAGAGAAATCGGCCGAGTTTACTCAGGATGTCCCGTGCACGGACCGTATAGCGCGAGTAAAATATTTTCGAGACTTTGCGTCGCGGTGCGGCGGTCGCGCGCGGCAACGACGGGTTCGTGATATCTTCAATGTCGAAGCCGGCGTTTCTCTGCCTGTGCTCTCTTAGGCAACGGACAATCTCTCGCGAACGATCGCGACCCTCGCGAGAGTCGCGCGTTCTACGTCATTTGCTCGCTTCGCCTTCAGGCCAAATATACGTATAGATATATATACACTCGACACACACGTGTCTCCACGCAGAATATACACATATACATATAAGCGTATGTATGTATATATATATATATCTTCTTTTTCATCTCTCTCCACTCAATCGCGCCGAATTCTCCGAAATTATACGACGGCTGAAAGTTTCAACGATCGAAGCGGCCGCGAGGCAACGTAATCCGCAATCCCAAGAAAACGCAACTTGCAAACACCAACAATATACGTTTCAATAACATTCTTGATCGCTGGTGTGGTTTCAACGGAATAAATATGTAAGATCAATTAATTAAAATATTGACACCTGTACAGGCGGATGTGAATTCATTTTCTGAGTTCTTTTTTTCGTCGGTACAGGGCAAACGGAATTTTCGTAAAAAAATATTCACGGGGACGGGCGGAACGTATTTAATAAGTCCTTAAGGGGTTACGTGGGTTTCGAAGCCAAAAAAAGCATATTTTCTCTATTTTAAAAAAATATAATATATAAATTATTTAAAATGTTAAGCACATAAAAGAGCAACATTTCAACAATATTTAAAAAAAATTTCATCCAAAAATTTGGGAACTTCAGCCGGTGGGACCTGGTTTCTGGAGATCCCTAAAAAAAGTGTCCTCGGGATGGTCAGCATAACTCATGATAGCTTTATCTGAAATTAAAAAACCAATTTTTTTCAATTTTTGGTACAATTTACACTACGTATAGCCTTGTAAAATTAGTTGTAATTGAAAAAAAAACCTTCGTTCAATCACTAGTCAATGCTATTTTGAAGAAGTGTGCTAAATTTCAATAAGATCGGTGCATTAGTTTTTGAGAAAACGTGTCCACCGACTTTAAAAATAGTGTTTTGAGAAAAATGCGTATACCTGCGTCGCTTCCGGCCGGTCCTTCCCAACGAGGGGAATTCCCAAAGGCTCTCTCTCTCTCTTAGACTTTTACTCCGATTGACTTAAAACTTTGGGAGAATATCCTAGTCATATTGTACTATTAGATAATAAAATTAACAAAATGGATTTTTTGAAATTTTCAAACGCACGTAACCCCTTAACGGGTTACACCTCGGTCATAGGCAGAAAAAAGAGGAATTACCGTGAATTCTTTGCTTGAAAAATGTTTGCAGATTGCTCGGAAACAAATCGTCCGAAATAAAAAAATTACACGCATTTTACTTTTTGCATGAAATGATGTAGGGCTTGGACAAAGTATTTAGTAAAATAATGTTTTTTGAATAGACGGCCGCAGTTCAAAGTGAAAGTCTCGATGTTCGGTAGAAAAAAACGCTTTATTTTTGTTAATAAAAAAATTATGCTTTGAAAAAAGATTCCTTCCTTCAAGCACTGCTTTTTCATATGTCGAAGAACCTTGCGAAATTTAAAGTTGCTCAGGGCAGGGATTTTTAAAATATCGTGGTCACCGATTTTGAAAGAGACATCTTGAGAAAAAATGTTTTATTATTTGTATTTTAGTGGATTTATGCCAAGTTTCAAGTAAATCTGACAAATAAATATGTTGTCTTATACAAACTTTAATACCCCCGTTTAACCCTCTTAACTCTTCGTCTGTAGACGTTTTTTCGGCACCTCCCGTCTGTAAACGTGCGTATCTCACGTCCGGTCGTTTTTTCACCCTGTTAATGCACTCAAAAAATTTCGTAAAAGTTCATGCTAATGTTTGAAACCTTCAACTTGATATATCAATCATAAAATTGTAGAAAAATAATTTTCTTCATATATTTTTTATTGACAAATGGAACAACTCGGTAGAAAAACAGTGATTTACTCACAAAATCGTAACTTTATGAAAAATGAAGATAACGTATTTAAAAAAATGACAAATTGAAGGTTAATAATGCAGCTTTGAGAAAAAAAATATTCCGCTTGATTTATTTAAAATTAAATGCTTAAGTTTGGACAGGTAAAGCAGGCAATAAATCATGTATTAGGAATTAGTATTCACACATTTTATCATCAAAAATAATTTCTTTTATCGTCCATTTTACAAACTAAATAATTAAAAACTTATATTCGTCAACTATTATGTTACATACTAAATTGTACATGATTAAACAAAATTCTTTTAACACAAGTAAGACTATTCTATTCTACACAATGTGCACAAGACATAAGACGATGATCTTCACATACCGCTCTTTGACACTTTACGCAGCAGTACTGCGTTTTCCTGTCTCACGTAACTGTAAAATTTGCAAAAAAATATTTACAAATTTTTTTTACAAAAAAAAAATCGTGAATTATAAAAAAATGTTACATTCATGTAAAATGAATGTAATAAAAAAAACCTTTTTTTCTCATTCCGTAGGTTCTCTGATGTAAAAAACACGTTGAAACAAAAAAAAATTGTTCACTCACTTGCGAGTTTGGTATACGCCGTCTGTACACGTGGGTATTTCGTGTCCGCTCCGGATTTGACCTGCTCACAGCAACTCTTCAGAAGGGTCTGAGACCTTCAACTTTGGGGGTCGGTTCTACTTCCTAGATAAGGTTTTTTAGGTGGCGGTAGCAGCCCTCCCCGTTCGCTTTTGGGAAAATTATTAAGTTGTTACACCTAGTTGGAATTTTTGAAAAAATCGGTTTTTCGTTTTCGACAGATTCTTATAATATAACCTTTCGAAAATAATCTGTGCAAATTTCAAGTCGATCCGTTGAAAATTGGGGGAGTTATGAGCGTTTACAGGTAGGTATTTTATCTACGTATATATCTGACGTAAAACTTTAAACGCGTTTTTCTCGGAATGACTTTTTCAGAATCGATGACCAAAATATCTCAAAAACAACTAAACCGATCTGCTTCAAATTTCGCAGACATTTTTTCTATATCAAAAGGCAGTCCTTAATCGAAGGATTTTCTTTTAAATGCATACTTTTTTTTATATCAAGAAAAATAGAGTGTTTTTTTCACCGAAATTTCGACGATCACTTTCGATCGGCAACCATTTTTTCAAAAAATCATTATTTTATTGAATCCTTCGATTAAAGACTAGATAATACGGTACAAAAACTAAATTCATTTGGTTTTTTGATTTCGGATGATTTGTTCCCGAGCAGGAGTGGTCATCGCGAACGACCTTTTTTGCACAGCGGTCTGTGCAATTTATTGTATTTCCGTCGTTTATAAATATTTCCCAATAAAAAAATTGTCAAAAATACTTAAAATGATACCCTTTACTATGAAAAAAAGTTAAAAACCTGCACCCATTTCCCAAAAAAAAATTCACGAAAACACCTCTTATTTCCGGCCGCGAACTTTTTGGCCCGGACACAAAATACCCACGTCTACAGACGAAGGGTTAAGGGTTCAATTTTCGGAAATGCTGAAATACGCGTTCAATTATTTGTATTGTAGAGTATTTATGCCAAGTTTCAAGCAAATCTGACAAAAAATATATGTTGTCCCATACAAACTTTGCAACCCCTGTTTCACCTCCTTAAGGGTCGAACGTTGATTTTGATCACTCTTGAAAGAAGTCTTATTTTGGGTCAAATATGAAGGCTGCGTGGTCAGAATTAGGGGCAACAGACATCGTAATACCTCCTATAAACGCTTAAAACTTCCTTAATATTGAAAAGATCGACTTGAAATTTTCGGAGAATATTTTTGAAATGTTATATTTTGAGAATCCGTCTTAAACGAAAAATCGATATTTTCAAAGATTTCAACTAGGTGTAAGGCTTTAATGTTGCAAAATATAAATAAAAAAATACGACGCTTGTTTGTATATTAGGGTAGGGGAAAAATGTAAAGGTGGGCGAAAAAAAATGTTAAGAAACAATTTTTAAATAACAAAAGAAACAAAAATTGAAAACAATTTAAAGAAAACGGACTTCTCATTTTTCAATTTTTTTTTTACTACCAAGCAATTTTTTTTCGGTTTGAGTGAGCCGTGAAACTCGATAAAACTTTCCTACCGTCCGGTCACGACAGACGTATGTACTTCGGATATATATGTACACAATGTTACGCTATGTATACATGCATACACACTTATATATGCTATACGTATATGTATATAAAAGTACGCATTTGTGATAGAGCACGAATATCCCGCGACAGGTCACGAGAGAGTCTTCCGCTCCGTTAGCTCGTTTCTAATTGATGTGCCTGCTGCCACGGGGGCTCTCCCCAAAAAGCAACGAAAGAACGGAGCATCTGATACAGGGAGGAAGCTGAGTGAAGCTTGCCATTGGGGAAAAAAGAGAATTAAAATACTCGAAAAAAATCATTCTTTTACGAGAATGAATCATTCATTGTTATTGAAATACGAGAGGAGGACTCTTTCTCTGTAATTAAAAATAGTGATGTATAGTTATTATTGAAGAAGGAATTGGCTGTTATCACTCATCGATGGGTAATCACACTTTACATTTTTATTCGTTTATTTCTATGTGCATTCGTGCACATTTTTCCATAAAATAAGTTCAAACAAAGCTCAAAAAGTGTTTCTTCCCGCTCTAGAGCCTTATGCTCTTCGAATTTGCAAAAATTTGATGCCTCAGTTAATAATTCACGATTGATGTCATGGTAACTACAAACTGTAATTTTTTTTTCAAAATTCCGGCAAATGACAAGCATCACGCTTTCGGTGCAACAATATTACACTTGCACAACAAATTTCATCCCAATTGGTTGTATCGTTTGTGCGAAAAGCAGGGTTGCCTTAGCAGGTCGTCTTAGCTAGTGGCCGGAAAAAAAAGGTTTTTTCGTGATTTTGTTCTGGGAAATCGTGTGGGGCTTTTCAAATTTTATTTTTCTCCATTAAAGATTAAATGGTTTTAAGTATCTCTTACAATTTTTTAATTGAAAAATATTCATTAATTTGGCAGATACAATGGTTTGTGCAAACCGCTCCTTAAAAAACGTCCATCGCGGTGATCACTGCTGCTCGGAAACAATAAATCATCCGAATTTAAAAGAATCAAACGCTAAATGCGTGAAATTTTTTTCTGCATGAAAGTATCTACTGCTTGGACGAAGGATTTAATGAAATATTGATTTTTTGAAAAATGGCTGCACCCGAAGTGATCGCTTTTTGGTGAAAAAAAACCGCTTTATTTTCGTTAATAAAAAAAATATAAAGAAAAAACTTCCTCCGTTCCAGCACTGTTTTTTTAATACGAAAAAGGAGCTTGGAAAATTTGGAGTTGATCGGTGCAGTGATTTTTGAGATATCGTCATCACCATTTTGAAAGAGTCATTTTGAGAAAAACTCCATTAAAGTTCGCCGGTTTGCGCAACCTACCTATAAATGCCCATAACTCTCTCAATTTTGAACGGATCGATCTGAAATTTTCAGATAACATTTTTGAAATTTTATACTTTAAAATACCAAAAGTTGATTTTACAAACATTTTTAAGTAGTAGGTATAAGCCCTTAAATCGAATATGACGAAATTATCGTCGTTTTCATTTTAATTTCATCCGCTGTCGAGGAGAAAATGATCGAAATACCATATCTAGTTAAAAAAAATTTGAAGCCTCAAGTTTCAGAGTATTTTTTTGCAGGCCTCGCCAAAAGTGCGGTAATTGATTTATTTATTGAACCCAAACGTGCAGTGAATCAATGACTCGGGAAGACACGAAAACGATAAAGCTTGACTAACAAGAATATAAAACGAAAAATCGCATAATTTTTCAATTGTAGCTGTTTAAAAAAATGCTCGTGTTCTATCGTTGTCAACTGAAACGAAAAATGATTGAATACGTTTTTTTTTCTCCCCACTGTAATAATGATCACCTATAGAAGTGATTGGGATTTAAATGATGAATAAAAGAACGAAGATAATAGTTCTCGAGTAATTTTTCCTGCTGTAAGGTTGAACGAGCGTTCGCGCGAGAACGGCTTTATAGAAGCCGAGCCGAGGCTTTATTCCACTCGGGCATACATTATTACTCCGTGCGGAGATGCACACGTGGCCGCGTGCTCGCAGTTTTTATAATCTGTCCACGCGTCCGCGAGGGTCGCGAGAGCGATATGATTGCCAGAGAAAAAAGACGGCGAGAGAGCGACGGAGACGGAGAGAAAAGAGACTAAAAAGAGAAAAACGAGAGAAGGAGAGGCAGCACGAAAGAAAGGGGGAGAGAGAGAGAGAGAGAGAGAGAGAGAGAGAGAGAGAGAGAGAGGGCGATATGCTAGAAAATCGTGAAAGAGAGTGAGAGGGAGAGAGGGAGAGAGGGAGACGGGAAGAATGAGAAAGGGTGAACGACGTCGACGGGAGAAAAAAGGGTTGAAAGGGATCGACGTTGGTCGTAGTTAAGTTTTCTATAAAGGAACATTCGAATATGCGCGTATATATATATAATACAATATTGTATATAACGCGCAAATCTTGCTTATTTTCCCCTATGCGAGTAACAAGTGGCATAGCAGTAAAGCCTATGGCCACATTGCACAATCAATGTGTTATCGAATAGCCAACTCACTTTTCGATTCAGACAATCAACGACGCAATTCATACAACATTGTCACCGCTCGAGATCGGTTTAAAAAAACTTGCCCACGATCATACCCAGGAAAAAAACACCCGCATCCGTTGCAGCTGCAAAAAAATGTGCGCGGATTCATAAAATTGCGGCTCGATCTCGAAGAAGAGCCACTCTTTAAAAAAAACACGTCTGATCCGCTCGTACAAAACATATTTTATGTTCAGAGCGCGTAAAATGCGCGATTTTTTTTCTTGGCGCATTCGCAAGTTGAACGAACATTGAATGGAGCGATGAAATATTAAATTTTTTGCAGTCGCAGTATCGGCACAATTTTTCGTATGGTATGCTCCCGATCATATACGTATGTACCAAAACATGTAGACATATACGCCCTTCTGCCGTACGTATACAAGGGTGTGTCCGGAAAGTAATGCAGTTTTTTTTGTGCTGGTACTTAAGGCCGTCTTCTAGTCTAGAATTTTGAAAAAATCGATTTTTTTTGCATATTTTCAATGTTTAGTATTTCAAGAATATACCCTCCAAAGGAAATTTGGAAATTCCAAATATTAACGGAGTTACAGCTGTAATTAGTGAGGTGGAAACTTAACCGGCGCTGCCAGACCGAATCGAACAATAGACGGTTCCGTCTGCTCGACTAACTTCTCATCATCAAAAAACATCAAAAGACTTCGATTTTGAAGAAGAAGGAGTATTTTATGGACCAGGAATCGCCGATTAACGAAATGTAAGTATATGTACCATTATATGACTTAGACTGCCTGAAAATGTACTCGAATCTTTAAACGCGTTTTTCTCGAAACTACTTTTTTCGAGACGGTTGACATGATATCTCAAGTTGTAATAAACCGATTTACTTGAAATTTTTTGTGGACCTTCTCTATACACCCGTCTATCGCCCCTACCAGATTTATCGCGAAATTTTGTTACTAATTATTTTAAAAAAATCAACAATCGTGAAAAAAACGGCAAAAAATGACCTTTTTTTTTAAACAGCCGCCATTTGGCGATGTTTTTTTTGCCTGAGGTAGGGGCTATAATGACATCCTTACTAATTAAGAATCTATTTTTTTTTCTCAGATGACCAGGAGGGTTGGAATCATGTCAACCAGGAGAGGCCGTTTTTTTTCCACCCCCACTTTACCAGCCTGCATCTACCAGAATTATGGATTTTTTTTTTCGCCAATTTTTTTATACAATGTCAAAGGATGAATAAATATGTGGTAAAAAGATAGATACGGAAATATTTTTTGTTTTTTTTTTAATCGCATGTTGAAAAATCCCCAAATTTTGGCCCTCTAGACTAGAAGACGGCCTTAATGTGGCCACAGAAGGTTCCGACTGATTGGATTAAATAGGGAGGACTCTCAGCTTCAGAGCAATACCTTCGACAGTTTGCTTCGATCAGTTGAGGCGTCAGGATCGCTGTCTTCGCGCTCCTCCCCTGTTTAGTGCCTGTATCACGAAACGCAATGGAATCGTCACTCGGGCAACGTTATGCGATAAAGTTTTGTTCGAAACTGAACAAACCTCTTGCGGAGACCTACCAATTGATTGTGCAAGCTTACGGGGACAGTGCTCTATCGTATTCGCATGTTTCGCGGTGGTTGAAAGCGTTTAAGGAAGGCCGGTCAGAGGTGGTCGACGAACCCCGCGCTGGACGGGCGTCAACCAGCACAACCGACGACAATTTGGCCCGTGTGCGCGATCTGTTAAATACTGACCGTCGGTTGAGTGTCCGGATGATTGCAGAAACTCTCAACATTCCCAAAACAATTATACACGAACTGGTGACCGATAAATTGTACATGAGGAAGGTGTGTGCCAAGCTGGTTTCCAAGCTTTTGACGGACGATCAGAAGAATCACCGCGGGTGACTGTCGCGACTGAACTTCTCGAACGCGTGGAAATTGAACCTTCTTTCTTGGACAATGTCATTACCGGGAATGAAACATGGTGTTTTGAGTACGACCCAGAAACAAAACGTCAAAGCTGCGAGTGGCACACCGCGGCATCCCCAAAACGGAAAAAAGCAAGAATGAGCAAGTCGAAAGTGAAAACGATGTTGATTGTCTTTTTCGACGCCAAAGGGGTAGTCTACAGAGAGTTCGTTCCTCAAGGCCAAACCGTGAACGCTGCCTACTACGTTGATGTGCTGGAAAAACTGCGAAAAAGGGTCGTCCGAGTGAGAAAGGAGATTGCCACTACCTGGGAGCTCCACCATGACAACGCTCCAAGCCACACCGCTCTGCGCGTCCGTGAGTACCTGGCGAAGCACAATTTGGCAACGCTGCCACAACCCCCTACAGTCCGGACATGGCTCCGGCTGACTTCTTTCTCTTCCCGAGGATCAAGACCGCCTTGAAAGGAATCCATTTTGGGTCGATTGAAGCCGCCCAAGGCGCCGTGATGAGGGCCCTTGCCGAGGTCCCCGTTCAAGCTTTCCAGAACGCGTATCGTTCGTGGCGGAACCGCTGGAAAAAGTGTGTAGATGCCCAAGGGAACTACTTCGAAGAATATTAAGCGTTTGTAACGATATCTACAATAAGTCTGTTAGTTAAAAAAAATTGCATTACTTTCCGCTTGGACCGGACACGTGTATATATATATATATATGCACGTATGTATGAAAACTTCGAATGAGCTCGCGAGAAGTCCGGAGAAGGCGAGGAGTCCGCGAGAGAAAAGGACTCGAACAATAACAGTTTCGCGAGGAGAGCGTCAGCGCGACCGTACGTTACTTTAACTCGTGACCGGAAACAGGGTACCGGCCAAGCCGGAACTCGTCGATTTCATTTGCTCGTGTACACACGCGTAGTATATTGAAACACGTCTCACGCTCGCAACGATACACAACGTCGTATATGCATATGTATAGATATGCACCATACACAAATCCGCGCGCGCTCGCGTGTATGTATATGTATATGACATTGGAACGTTTTTAAAACTTTCGACTTTGGGGGCTGTGCTCATAGTAGTCCCTATTGTCGTCAAGCTGAACATCACGAAAATCGTAACATCTACCGAATCACCTTTTTTTCATCACATTTTGATTGTAATTAAAAAAATCCCATTTTTGATATATATTGCTTATTGAAAATAATTTTTAAAAAACTGTGAAGACCATTTATGAAAATTAAAAAGTTATACAGAACTCATGATTATTTGGAAATTTTGGTTCGTTGAAATCTTTGTTCGTTTGTATTAATAATATAACCTTCGCTATGTTTGCCGGTTGTAATTGTAATTAACTACATAGAGCAATGTCCATTAGCCCAACGTTATTCCGGACTTCGAACTGTGTTTCTGTGAAAGATTCATCGAAATCGATTCCGTAGTCATAAAGTTAAAAACGAACAAACATACATACGCTACAGTGTTGTCATATGGACACATGGGTCATTAAGTCCCGGGACTAACCAGTAAAAACACTTTTTTTTTTTGCAAAATTCGACTTTATTCATCAACATAGTCACCTTCCATAGCGATACAATCATTTCAACGTTTTTCTAAACTTTCGATGCCTTTCTTATAGAACGATTTATCTTTTGCCTCAAAATAGGCTCTCCTCTCCACTCGGCTGACGCTCTTTTCGACTCCGGCGTATAGTGATGAACCCATGTTTCATTTATTGTTATGTACCGATGCAAAAAATCCTTTTTATCACGCGTAAGCAGCTTCAAACAGCGCTCCGAATTATCAATTCGTTGTTGTTTTTGTTCCACTGTGAGCAAACGCGGAAACCACTTGGCCAAAAGTTTTTTCATACCCAAATTTTCATGCACAATTTTAAACACGGTGCCTTTTGATATCTTTAGGATGTCAGCTATCTCTTGCAGCTTCTTCTCAACTTTACGATCGGACATAACAATTTTCAGAATTTTTTGGATGTTTTCGGGCGTAGACACCTCAATTAAACGACCTGAGCGCTCCGCGTCTTCGGCGGTTGTTCGACCGCGTTTAATATCCGCATACCATCGGCAAATGGTTGTTTTCGATGGGCACTTTTCCCGGTAATACTTTTCAAGCCATTGCTGAGCTTGAACGGTATTTTTTCCCATTAAAAAACAGTGTTTGATTAACACACGAAACTCGTTTTTATCCATCGTTTAAGCAAAAACAAATGTAGCGTCACTTAACCTTCAATATCTCGACAACGACTGAACCGAATGTCATGAAATTTTTACACGTATCTTTTGAAGGTTGGTACTACCGAAAAACAAAAGCGGCATGGCATTAGCGGCGTTATCTGTGTATCAGTCCCGGGACTTAATGACCCATGTGTTATATAAATGTAAATATAAATATAACTATAAATATAAATGTAAATACAAATATAAGTGTATACCTATATATATATATATATACATATAAGAAAGGGAAGAAGAACGGGCACATGAATTTTTTATACAAACATTACAAGTGTGTGTTTGTATGCGCGCGTAATCCTTCCATGAAAATATTTTTCCCTGCATTCAATTGCGAAAAATGGTTCAACCCTATTAAGTATACTTAATCGGGTCGTATATGGCGACTATCGCCGTCGTACATGGCGCTCATAGGAAGTATTACTGAAAAACATGCATATCGCCGTCATATTGCGCTCATCGAATGTATCACTAAGAAATATGCATATCGCCGTCATATTGCGCTCATCGAATGTATCACTGAGAAACATGCATATCGCCGTTATAGGAAGTATCACAGAGAAACACGCATATCGCCGTCATATTGCGCTCATGGGATGTGTCACTGAGAACATGCATATCGCCGTCATAGAATGTATCACTGAGAAATATGCATGTCGCCGTCATATTGCTTGCATGGCATGTCTACTACCAGTGCTAACCCAGTGAATACACCAACAAAAATCATTGGATGACTACCATATGACGTCAAGCTGCAAATATTCATTGCAGAATTCGTATTTGCCCTTTTATGAGTTCATCTTGTAGTCAATGGATGATGCATTTCGAAACGACAAATTTAAGTCACGATGTATCTCAAATCCAAGATACTGAATGAGCTCACGAAATGTATTCACCAACGTAAACGAAATTGCGTTCATGTTAAGTACAATTCATGAGAACAATTGATCTTACCATAGTGAATACACACCAAAATGTCTACACATGACTTCAATATGACGTAAAATTTGCGGATATTAATTGCGGACACTTGAGCACAGCGATATGAGTTCGACGTGCACTAAACGCATGATGCATTTGTAAACGACATATTAAGATCAAAATGTTTTGTAAATGCATGATACTAAATGAGTTCATGACTTTGCATCACAACATGTAGTCAATGTGCTGTAAAATTTGCTTCATCAATTGTATGCACGCCGTGATAATCATGACTGTGTATCTGAGAGCTTGCAATTGCCAATTTCCAAAATACTGCGGAATTCCAACGAAACGAATAAGTATTATTCACATATAAGCCGCAAAAAAAATGCATCATAGTCAAACTACCAAACTATTTTCATTCTGTGCTCTTCACTGACTATACAAATGGTTAACTTATAGATATGGTAATATCCGCGTTACGAAGTTGTGAATATACATGTCGATTCGCGGATATTCCCCATGTTGGGCAAGACACCATCGCCGGAACATCGATGGCTCTGGCCCAGACAGAGAGATCCAACGTAACTCTCTTTCTCTCTCTCCTTCCCTCTTATCCCGCATACATATACATCGGTCGATGTGCACACATACCTACACAGGCACTTATAAATATATCTGTATACAGATACACACACACACATTTATATATAAATATATTCACACATATACACAGAGCATGTATGCGTGCGGCGAACGGGCCGATAGGGATTTACGAGCGGTTTCGGGCAATCGCGAATAGAGATTAGGCCGGTAATTAACTATGGATCTGGTCTCTGCAGCAGAAACGCCGAGAGCTCCCGCACCACTATTGCATGTAGGGAGCACAGCGGCATTGAGTTCGTGAACCTAGGCTAGTTTCAGCCTAGCGACGTCTACATACGACCAGGGATCTCACATATACACATAAAATGCTACTGTGTGTACACGCACACAGATGTAGAAGTGGCCCTACATAGTAGCAAGCGAGCCGGGCAGTCGCGGGCTCCGGCATCCTTTACTCGATCGTCCCATGTACATGGAATCAGCCCGCGGAGAGTCTGCAATGTGCCTCACCTCTCTGCGCGGCTCCCACCGTTTCGTTCTCGCGCGCCGCGCCGCGCCGCGCTTCCCGCGCTCTCACCACCACATATTAAACTATTTATACGTATAGGGGAGTTCATGTACGTATTAGGTACAAAGCTCGCCCCTGGTTCTGCTATACGTATATATACTTGTGTGCTGCTGCCAAGAGACGTCAGCGGTGAGCAAACCCAGGCGAGAAAGAGAGCGAGGGCGAGTGGGAGAAGCACCCTTATTCGTGACACTATACATGCTTCATGAGACTAGCGTGAGAAGGGGGTGGGGCGGCAGAGAGAGAGAGAGAGGGGGGGGGGGGAGAAAGTGGGCAAGCTCGCGGAGCGTACTACGTGCGAGGCGCCGCGTATATTTTGCGCGCTCCCGCGAGAGTCCTCTCTCGCTGCCGCAGCGTGAAAGCGAGGGAGAACCCTCGTATCGGCCTCGTAACTATACACGTGTGCGAGCAGATGAGGTTGGGTTTCTGCCCCAAGCGGATGGGTCTCTACGTATGTGTGGGTGTGTGTGTGTGTGTGTGTGTGTGTGTGTGTGTATTGGTCGGACGATATATATACAGAGTGCCCCAAAAGGCAGTACACATCCGCGATATCCTTTACCCATTCGCGCTCATATAGAAGAATTACTCAGCCTGAAAAGTCCTTAATGCGCGAGCATAATGTTTTCCGGTTTGGCGATGTCTCGAAATTGTACGGTGTTCGAACGAAGAAGATTTCGTTTGAGAATGACTGATTTTTTCACAATAATCCGTACCCGTGCAGAAATGTGATCGGGTTCATCTGACAATGTGATCACAATATCGTTTTTTTATGGCTTGCAGTCTATTTTACAAGTACACGTCATATATAGCCGGCCAAAACATTGACGTTTCCTAAAAAGTGAAGGTAAAGCTGCTTTGCTTTTCACCCCATTAAAGATATTTATAATTGATTAGGATGAAACTAATACATCTGTTGTAATTCTATTTATCATTATAGGCATTTTGTTGGTCATCGATGATAATCCACGAGAATAAAAATGCTCATCATAAATAATGATATTACAACAAGTATTAATTTGAACATAACGAATAACCAATCTGTTTGATAAGACAAAAAGTAAAGGAGGTAGTTTCTTTAAATCGACGTCACCTTGTCAGGAGATATTAATGTTTTGACCGGGAAGACATTCCCGTATGTATTTCGCCAAGAATCCGCCAGGTGGTTCCGAGCGAAGCGTTTCGCGTAACCAAGGTACCGTCTTACAATCGATAAAACTTCGGCCAGTTGTTATATCACAAAACAGAAGTGCTATACTCAGAGCGTACACATTCGCTTATGATTTTTGTGATACTTGTGAAATAATAAGTATCAGTATGATCTGATAATATTTATTTTACTCGGGTATATCGCCGAAAGCCCTTTTCCAGTATCTGATTATTACTCTATCTGTCCGCCGGTTTATTTCTTATGACCTCGTCAGTACACTATCACCTCTCTCGTCATTTTGCGGCGATTTACTGATCCCTTTTCTCGTCAGTTCCTGATCAGTTTCCGAAAAAGGGAACGGTGAATCGGGGCCTTGCCTAAGACCTGTTACGTGGCGAACCTGATCCACGTTGGTCGGCCGGACTATGGCCTGATATTATCTAGGGAAAACAGATCTAGGGAAACAGAGAAAACAGGGGCAGTACTTTTTTCTGACTCAAATTTCTACACGGGATAGAAATTTGTTGGGAAGTCCCTGGATCTGACGACCTCCCTATAAGAATTCGATAGGGACACCACACGTGGGGAGTCCACATTGGAATCGAAATGGTTTTCACACTATTTCCCAATTTACGTCGTTAAAGATTTTTTTTTACTTCTCAACCAGTATTTGATGGGTCTTCAAAAAAAATATCCTTTCGTGATCCCGTGCATAAATTTGTTGGGAAATCACCATCTCAAGATTCACCCACACCTCTATAGGGATTTATTAGGGACAGCGCACATTGCCGGTGTCCTTATTGGAATCCTAATTGGATTCTGCACTGATCCATGATTAAGGCCGATTGAAAATTCTTAGCATGTTCGAATCGAAAAAATGTGAGAAGTTACGAGAAAATACTCGGCGTGTTGAAACATAACCTGCACGCTTCGTAAGCGGATATGTGTGTACTGATGATATGTCCTTTGTGTATTATAAAACAATTGTGTATTATATTTTGTGTTTTATAAAACACAAAATCGGTTCGATTCGATTTAAATTCGGACCGAGCATAGTTTATAATATTATTTATCGTAGGAGCCGTTTGTTTTTCTATCATTTGTTAATAACAAACGATTAAAGTTGTTGTTTCTGTCGAAAATTGAACTTTTTTCCTACAGCTTGCCATTTTCGTTATTGTTGAAATTTGAACAAAGTGACCGACTATACGAAACTTTTATTGATATACTAACAGTACATTTTAGTATTTTCCATCCCGGATGACCCTAGTTGCTAGAATAACGTACGCAGATTGGCTATTTATCAATCGCGGCTCTTTCTTCAAATAATTTAATCGTTTAAATCATTTCATTGTTTGTTTAAATAATTTAAACTTCTTTGTTTGTTGAAATTATTTTAACTTCATTGTTTGTATAAATAATTAAAACTTTATTGTTTGTCTAAATAATTTAAACATCGGTCAATAAAAAACCTCAAACTTGGCAAGGCTATGTATTAATTGTGTGTCAAATCTCGATCTTGCTATCCCAATACTCGCATCAGAAATAAATCCTGAAAACCGAATCGTTTTCTTGGGCCCCAAGCTTATGCAAACCGGTTAAGGAAATAATATACCAATTTATTCAATTGCTAAAGGAAAATGCAAAGCACTTGAAACACCCAAACAATGGTATCATCTTAAAGTTTTTTTCCTCACACTTATACACGTTGCATACAGCATACAGCGTCGGCAAGAAAGAAGATGAAGAGAAACCGGAGGATCCGAATTTTCCAACATTTTCATTACTTCGGCAATTTT
>CAWVQM010000317.1:0-23596 GCA_963932345.1 Ophion ventricosus | reverse complement strand
TTTTTTTTTATTTCCTAGGTCAAGTAGTTAACTATGGTAGGTTTAAATTTAAAAGAAAATATAAAAAAAACGATTTAAATTTAAAAAACACGTATTTAATTTTTGACAAATTTAATCTGGGATCTAGTTATAAAGCGATGAAGGGATTGTGACAGACATGTTACATTGCGTCCTAACATTCCTTCATGATGAATGGAGTGCTCCGAAACAGTTGTTTTGCTTATAGTAGCCCAAACAAACCTAAACGAACACATAGTTGTTGTCATTCTTATATTTCTTTCGATTTTCCCAAACTTCACGCACACTCGTATCTTGCAATCTCGCGACAAGTGAACCTGGAACAAATTTTCATCCAATCAAAGCCATCTAGTTTTCATGAATTGCACGGAAAACCATAAAACGGTTTGTAGAAGTTCTGTGACATTGATTCGAAAAAAATGGATTAAATGTCAAATATGGGATTTCATGAGGACTTGGATGGTTTGTTGAAGACCTGTCACGCGGTGATACGAAGAGTTAAAAGGCTCGCAGTCTCTTTCCTGGTGAAAAAAAAAATAGATTCTCTCCTCTTTCCTCATTGTCTTGGAGAAGGAATTGTTCGATCATTTTCCATCCAGACAAAACGCGGCTGAGCGGTCACCCATCCGAATATCGAAGCTGCTCGACACGGAAGATCGACCCCTCCACTTCTACATCCATTCACTCTGTCATTTATCTTGCTGCATTTTACACCAGTCCAAATTTTATTTCTTTTTTTTTCATGATTTTATTGTCGTCATATAAATTTGAAGAAAAAAACGGAGAGAAGAAATTTGAAGAATTTCTTTTTGTTCGTTTTTCGAACAACTCGCAGCCTCGAATAAACGAACGAGCAATTAAGGCCTTAGGCCACTCTAGAGGCTAAAAAAGGGCATATTTTGTTATTTTTTTTCAGCCAAACCATAAAATAAATCGGAATTACAAAATAGGAGTTTTATTATACACGTAATTGGCTATAGAAAATTATTTTTTCACAGCGATACATGTCAAAATGGCGACTGTGCAGCATTTTTCCGATGACGCCTTTTTTTTGGAAGGTCAACGGCCGGACCAACGGCTCCTATAATTTTTCAGTTATGATGAGACACTAAAGTTTTTTCGATTATATATAAGAATAGCTGTAGAAGTACGTAGGATTTTTTTGATATATTGTTTATTGTCAAAATGGCGCATTTATAAAACAAAAAGTATAAAATTCCACGAGAAAATCGTCAGAAAATTGTTTATAAAAAAGGAACTATGCAATATATTGGGAGTACCAATTAATTCGGTCCGTTTTCAAGAGATGGCTCTGGCTGTTATGAATGTTTCATAGTGACAGCTGATTTCGGTGGTTTCAGAGAGGTTAGACATCTGTCAATAACATTCAGTTTATATCGCTTTGAGTTTCATTAAAAACCTTGTTTTTTTACTGTGTTGAATATGTCAAATTTTGTGTTAACTAAGCAGCATTTGCGGCAAGTTTTACTTTTCTGCTTTAATTGGAAGAAAAGTGCAGCTGAAGCGCATCGAATGCTTGTTGAAGTTTATGGTGATGATGCTCCAACTGACAAATCATGTAGGGAATGGTTTCGACGCTTTAAGAACGGTGATTTCAGCGTTGAAGACGAGCCTCGCCCTGGACAGCCAAATGAGCCAATGAGCTGCTACAACCTGGCGATTCCATTACGGGCGATCGGTATAGACTACAATTGATTCGTTTGAGCCGTGCATTACGAGAAAAACGGCCGGAATACGAGCAAAGACATGACAAAATTATTCTTCTGCATGACAACGCTCGGCCTCGTGTCGCAAAAGTCGTAAAAAAAATATTTGAAAACGCTCAAATGGGATATTTTACCGCACCCGCCGTATTCTCCGGACATTGCTCCTTCTGATTACTGGTTGTTCCGATGGATGCAGCAGGATTTAGCAGCTCACCGGTTCACTTCTTTCGCAAAAATCGAAAATTGGCTCAAAACTTGGATCGCCTCGAAAGACAAGACTTTTTTTCGAGATGGAATTCGAAAATTGCCTGAGAGGTGGGAAAAAGTAGTAGCCAGCGATGGACAATACTTTGATTAATCTATTCATACCTTTTATTTTGAAATAAATGGATTTTTTACCACAAAAAAACGGACCGAATTAATTTGTACTTCCAATAATTAAAAAAAATCCTACGTAGTGCCTCAGAAAATATATTTCTAAATATACAGTTAAAATTTCAAGTGAATCGGTTGAAATTTGTTTGAGTTATGAGTCCGGCCGACTTGAAAAATGTAGTTTTGAGATAAACGCGTTTAAAGTTAGTAGAAAGTCACGAAATGAATCAAGAGAGATTGCGCTAGAATTCGAAAGTCGAGTACTTAGAGATTTTTCACACCCATGATCTTTTGGAATATAATTTTATAGGTACTAAGGTACATTTTTTACAAAAAAAAAATCGAGTTTTGGAAATTCCTAGAGTGACCTAAGGCCTTAATGGCTTGTCGGAATTTCGTATACATTTTTTCTCTCCTGAGAGAGATTTTCTCTCCTGAGAGAGAGAGAGACAGAGAGAGAGAGAGAGAGAGATCGTGTAAAAAGTCACCGATGTTCGACACAGAGACAACAGGGATTCCTCCCGTGTCCTGGAAATCCATAAACGCATCGTCTCGACCCCTCCGTTCCCCGAGTAAAAAAAAGTCGAAGAGGAAGAAGAAGAAAAAAAAAGACACGAAACCGGTAGATAAAAATCGGCATGCGTTTATGAGACCTGCTCGAATTACACAGCGACCGCGATGATAGTGCCCTACTCGGAAGAACTCACCACATGCACCTGAGAAGACTTTTGGGCCGTGGAAAAAAGATCGGAAAACGACGTACAAGTGATAGAATCGATGCGGCAGCAGGGGCAAGGATATTCGAACTTGCGAGAATTCCCGATCGCATCGGACATCGGATGAACAATGCATGACGTGCCTTCGACACTGCGTGCCAACGTGAGACTTTTTTTTTTTAAAGGGACTTGAATCTCTTCCTCCCAGGTGTAGACTTAAAAATAGACGAAATTTAGGAAGTTACTTCGTACACGGTTAGTTATCCTATTTTACACGAATTTTATTTTGTATTGTATTTTAGATCTTGCCATGTGGTTATTGAGTGTGTTAAAATTGTGAGGACTTTTTTAAATTACAATTTACTATGTAATTGGATTTTATATGCTCTGTATGGTTGACAATATTTTAGATGATTTTTTCTAAAATACGATTAAAACTGAAAAGAATGAAAAGAAAAAAAAACAAGAATACTGCGTTGATAATTTTTAAATATATAAGTATATTTGAATTAAATTTTATATACATATATAAATATGTTAGGTGTATGACTTAATTTTTACAGATTTTTCAGCGAATTTATTTAATATAAAAAAATAGAGAACAACGAACTTAATCTTGGAAATATTGTCCATCGTTTTCTATGACCTTGCGCCATCTCTCAGGTAACATACGAATGCCGTCGCGAAAGAAACTTGCAGGCTACGAGGCGATAAATTCATCGACGAATTTACGCACATCGTCCAGCGTTTTGAACTGTTTATCCACTAAGGCGTGCTGCATTGACCGGAACAAATGGTAGTCGGATGGGGGGCCAAGTCTGGTGAATATGCCGCGTGCGGGTGAACTTCCCATCCCAAGTTCAAGAGGGTCTTCTGAGTCGCGCGAGCAACGTGAGGTCGAGCGTTGTCATGCAGCAGTATGACTTGCCTGCTTCCTTGCCCAGTAAATAGCCTTTTCTGATCAAGTTCTTCGCTCAGTTTGTTCAATTGTCGGCTGTAGCGTTCCGCAGTCACCGTCTGACCAGTTTCCAGGAGTTCGTAATAAAGCACACCCTTTGTATCTTGTCCAGGGCGCGGCTGGTCACTAAGATCGAAATCACCACTTCTAAAACGTTTGTACCAATAATTACACGTTTCATAAGACACAACGTCGCCACCAAGAACACTACAAATTCATTCCCGTGCTTTAGAAGCATTTTTTCCTTGTTGGAATTCGTATAAAATGCAGTGCCGAATGTGCTGTTCATCAGTTGCCATCGTAAACTCTGCTATTCTGAGAGGTTATGTAACTCACGTACACTTGTCGTTCGGTGTTCTGAAACCTTGCGTCCGATCCTTTCAAAACCACAAAACATCGCGAAAATATTTCTATTTTAAATATAATTTTAAGCTCGAAGAAAAAAATCTGTAAAAATTAAGTCATACACCTAATATATATTTATAATCGAAAAAACTTTAGTGTCTCATCATAACTGGAAAATTATAGGAGCTGTTGGTCCGATCCAGGAAAAATGCTTCACAGTCGCCATTTTGACATGTATCGCTGTGAAAAAATAATTTTGTATAGTCAATTACGTCTATAATAAAACTCCTATTTTGTAATTCCGATTTATTTTATGGTTTCGCTAAGAAAAATATCACAAAGTATCCCCTTTTTTTGTTCTCTAGAGTGGCCTAAGGCCTTAATGTACTGAAAAGTAGAAGATTTTTCTTACCAAGTCACCTATATGTGACTATAAATAAAATCTTGAGGCGCTCAACTTTTAAAATCTTTAATAAATTTGAGCCGAATTTGAAATTTGAATTTGGCACAATAGTAATTTGAGAAATTATTATCACACGTTTGTACTCAGTTTATCGATTTTTATTTAAAAAATCTACGGTTGTTTTACAGTAAATTAAATACAGTTTAAATGTTAACGGATTTATGTAAATTAAAAATTATATGTCTAAATTTTCAGCACCCCATGCTTTTATTTGTAGTCACCAGGTGACTCGGTAAGAAAAAAATTCTTTTCTACTTTCCAGTACATTAAATAGAAGCTTGTTTTAAAAAAAATTCTTTTTTTTACATATAAATATATTTTCTACTTTTTAGTCTTTAATGTTTTAAAGACGAATCATGCAGTGTCACCTTTTCGGTGCATATGTTTGCATAATTTCCGAGCTCCAAGTAGTCAGGAAGTGGGTGAAATATCGATTGTCCATTTTGCATCTCACAGAAAGTAGTTTTTTTTTTAACTTTTTGTTTTTATTATTTTTTTTAAAGTTGATTCATGCATTGTCATCTCTTAGATGCGTGTTTGCAATATTTCCGCGCTATAAGTAGTCGGAAAGTGGGTGAAATATCGATTGTCCCTTTTGCATCTCACAACGAGTGAAGTTAAATAAAAGTTTATAAAAAAAAGCAAACATTTGGATACAAATAATTATAAAGAAATGAAAAATGAACAAAAAAAAAAAAAAAATAAACGTTCCATTCCAACGATGCAAACTTCAACGTCATCATATATCTCCATATATCGGCCATTCATCTTTATTGCCTTGTACCTTTCGTCGCGAAGAATGTTCGGTCGCGCGCGACCCTCTCGCAATAGATGTTCCCTCGTTCCTGCCGACACAAGCTTTTTACTTACACACACTCACGAGAATAATCGAGTCACCCTTCACCCGTATACCTCGTTCGTAACTCTCTCGTGTGTCTCAGGACAGCCTACAAACGAAATTTGGGAAAAGGCTAATTTCGAATTCCTCCGACTCGTTCGATACGGAATAAGTTCTGTTTCCTTCTCGACAATCCGCCCCCTCCTCCCACAGCCACCGGTGCTCCTTCGCTTTTCTCGTTCTCGAAACTTTTTTTTTCTCGATCTTCTGGTTGGCGAGAGTGGCGCCGGCGAGTATACGAAAAAATATTCATCAATGTGGCAATGATCGAAACGACCTAGAGAGCCTCGAATCTACGACAATGTCATTAAATTTGTCGCTCGAGGTTTTTTTTTTTTTTCTACAAGTGCACGGAGAGAATTAAAAAGTAATTTTTGTCGTGAATTTCACGGTAAAAATTACCGTGATATATTTCAATGTGGTGACAAGTGAGAAAAGCATAATAATTCGTATGCGACAAGTTTTGTTTTAACTCGCGTTACGGAAAATTTCAAATACGTAGGTAAAATTTTACTACACAAGAAGAGTAGCGCCGCACGATAATTTTTACCGAGAGCACAATACATTTTCCTATAACACTCATTAAATTTTATGATAAATCTTAAAATAACTGTTATAAAGACGATACTTTTTTATAGATATTTTTGAAAGGCATAAAATAATAAAATGCACAGTAAAATTTCGCTGATATTATATTTTTTTAAATTTAAGTTTTGCATATTTTGTTACACATGAAAATTTACTAGAAAATCTGGTAAAATTTTCTATCTGAAGAAGAAAATTTTATTTTATTTTCGTGAAAATCTGTGTTTTACTCAGTAATAATAAGCGAAGTTTCAGGCTTGTCGTCTGGTTACCGTTAATGCACGGTCATTTTTCACATTTAATTCTCTCCGTGTCAAACACAATTGGGACGTGAATTTCAATTAAGGTGACAATCACTGTGTCGGATGTACAGGAAGCTGTGACGCGTCTTCGACGTTCGACTCACGAGACTATCGGAGAATTGTTTTTTTTTTTTTGCTCGGAACGTTTTGGCCGAACGAGTACGAACAAAAAAGGAGGATGAGAAATTGTCGGAATCATAGATCCGTTTTTTTTTTTTTGTTTTGACAGGACGATCAATGATCAATGGACTTTGTCGATTTGGAGGAAGGAATCGTCGAGACCCGCGTGCATGAAATTATCGTAGGGATCCAATTGGATTGCCATTCCCTGACTTCCTCATAGACGTCCGATGTGTAATCGCATTGGATCCCTATAGCGGTGGTTCGTTCAACGAGACAATTCTTTTCTGCCTCCCCCGAGACCTCGCCCGTCAAATTTGGCATTAAAGGGACGACGGCTAAGCCGCGTATAATTCATCCGTCACAATTGAATTGCCCAAAAAAAAAAAAAACAAATTAAAAAGACGAGCTATTGCGCGGGAGAGTGAAAAAGGAACACCACCAAGTGGCGGGGGGGGGGGGGGGGGGTGGAACGCATCGCGTGAGAAGCCCTCAAGGGAAAAGATGTAATCCCTCGAAATCGCCGGAGCAAAAAACGCCGTGTCCGTTCTCCCACACGAACACACACACACACACACACACACAAGTGCACATTTGAGTTTCTCACTTCTCTGAACTTGGACGAGGTGCGATATTAATAGAACTTGGCGCAAAGGAGTACTCATCGTTTCGCTTCGCTTTCATCTCTCGTCTCTTCAACTTAAAAAAAAAAAAATTAATTTTTATTTAATTTCAATTTTATATTTCATTTCTTTTTCGATGTTCTCGTTATTATGCATTTTTGTTTCTCCTCTGTTTTTTTTTTTTTTTCATTTATTTTTACTGTTTTTTTCTTCTTCTTGGTTATCTTTACGTGACAAGGAGGAAGAAGCCGCGGTCCCGAGGCGTGACGAATTAAGCGGTTTAACCGTTGAGAACTTTAATTATACGTGACAGAACGCGAGGGCGGGTCGTCCCTCCTTTTCGTGTACACGCACATCAATGTCATCTGTCTTTCTCTTCCTTTATCTTTATTTTCCATTCGGTTACTTTCTGTTCTTCTCGGAGAAGGAGAGGGAGAAAGAGTGCTATTAAATTAGATTAGACTGAGGTATGCTATAATTAAGTAAAAATACATTCCAGTATACTGGTAAAATTACAAGCCAATCTATCGAACTTTCAACAAACACTTACGACTTCAAAAATCGAGAGAGAGAGAGAGAGAGAGAGAGAGAGAGAGAGAGAGAGAAAGAGAGAGGTGCAGAAAAAAGAGGGGAAGAGAGAGAGAGAGAGAGAGAGAGAGAGAGAGAGAGAGAGAGAGAGAGAGAGAGAAAGGGAGAAAGGGTTGTTTGTGAATTTCCATATTCTCTCATTACGTCACCATCGTCTTTCTCAGGATCTTTCAAAGTCTACTTTTTTTAGTCCACTTTTGGACCATCTGTCTTTCTCTTCCTTTATCTTTATTTTCCGTTCAGTTTCTTTCTGTTCTTCTCGGGGAAGGAGAGGGAGAAAGAGTGCTATTAAATTAGACCAGATTAAGGTATTCCTTTCACGAATCTGAATATTTAACAATTAACTGGTTTTCGTCTATAATTAAGTAAAAATACATTCCAGTATACTGGTAAAATTACAAGCCAAGCTATCGAACTTTCAACAAACAATTACGACTTCAAAAATCGAGAGAGAGAGAGAGAGAGAGAGAGAGAGAGAGAGAGAGAGAGAGAGCTAGAGAGAAAGAGAAAGAGAGAGACCACGAGAGAGGGAGAGCTAGAGAGAAAGAGGGAGAAACAGTGATTTGTGCATTTCCATGTACTTTCATTACGTCACCATCGGATCTTTCAGGATCTGTCAGTCTACTTTTTTAGTCCACTTTTCGTTATCATTATTCGTTTCTTATTATTCTCTCCCTCTCTCTCTCCCCCTCTCTCTCCCTCCCTCCCTCTCTCTCTCTCTCTCTCTCTCTCGCTTTTCTCCTTCTCTCTTTCTCTCACCCCCCTCTCTCTTGCACCTTCGAGCGACCGACAGAAAGCGAGAGAGGGTTTCAAACGATTTTACATATATCCGCGCGTTACGTTACCATTGGATCTTCCAGTCTCTTCCAAAGTCTTCTTTTTTATATCACTTTTTGAATTTTTTTCACGTTCTCTCCCTCTCTCTCTCTCTCTCTCTCTCTCTCTCTCTCTTTTATTATTCGTTTCTCAACATTTTTCCATTTTTTTTTTATGGCCCCTCGTACATCCGCAAACTTTTGTTTTCGTGGACGGTTTCGACAAAAGAAACCACGGTGGCCAAAGTGGATAGTCGTTCAATGAAAAACAACAACAACAAAAAAAAAGACTTTCGCACATAAATTGTCGTCGGGGCAGGCGAGACAGTTGGTGAGATCTCGGAGAGGAAAGAAGGAGCGACGAAATGAGACGGAGAAGATTCAGGTATCCTCGGTACGCACACATACTCGGAGTCTCCCGATACATCGCGAGCTGAGTATAACTACTTCCCCCTCCCTCCTGCCAAACACCCACCCGCATACACACTCGGGCACATACGGCCTCGAATTATGCAGGAATCCCGTGTAATCGAGTACTTAATTGAGGCTTGATTAATTTCAATCTGATTAGAGAGCCCGCTATAGGGAGTACATAAGCCTCCCATGACTCCATGAGTTCGGTTTTTTTTCCGCCTCCTATATCCTCCGCGCTCTGCAGCCCCGTTTCGTGTTGTATTACATACTTCGGCGCCACTCTTTTCCTCCCTACCTCCCTCGCTCTCTTTCTCTCTCGCTCTCTCTCTCTCTCTCTCTCTCTCTCTCTCTCTCTCTCTCTCTCTCTCTCTCTCTCTCCCTCTCTCTCTCTATCTCTCTCTCTCTCTCACTCTCTCTCACTCTCTCGTACTCTCCTATGTGTGTGAGAAGATTGGTATCGCGGCGTGAAAATAGACGGTTTCGTATATATACCTCGCGAGCTTAAACCGCGAAATACCACACTCATCGTGTGTACACCCCCTGCGAAACTACTTCTTTTTTTTTCTTCGTCATACACGTAGTTGCGGTGAAGCTGCGCGCAGCCCAAGATGAATTCGAGTTACATGGAGGCGGTGAATCCCGCGTATATCACAAAGTATATACAGGGTGTTTGGCGCATGGACGGACACAATTTTTTTGGTGCGGGGGGTCATTTGCTCATTTCTTCACCCTTCCTATGTCCTAAGTGTCACGGTAATTGAGATATGATTATTTTTCCCAGATCCCAGATCCTATGTCCTAAGTGTCACGGTAATTGAGATATGATTATTTTTGGTTCTTTTTTTCTTCAAATACTCGAAATTTCGCCTTTAAATCGTCATAACTTTTTTCTTTGTGATTGTAAGGCACGAAATAACTTTTGTCGGATTCTGCAATGTATGTTTATTATAAATAAATCATTATTTGATACAATTGGTTTCAAGAAAATGACTCATGAGCTTCCAAAATCTTAAAAATGTGTAAATTTATGAAAAATGTCAACTTCTAAATTCATTATAAAAAAAAAAAAACTAAAAGCTATTTTGAGCTTAGCTTTGTTTTGAAAAGTTCTGTAATTTATGCACTTTCCAACGGTATGCTATACATGTTATAGAAATCATTTATTATGGTGGGCAACCACTTTAGGAGACCGTAAATTAGATGATTTTTTGAATTTTTTTTTATTGTGAAAAAAAGAACGGAAATTTCCGCAACTCTGACAATAATTTATTCATATTTTCATACATCTCTGGTAATATTTTCAAGTTGTTTCATGCATTTATTAAGGTGTAATCCGCTGTGTCCCTTGGCGTGTCCTCATAGTCGTTGTCGATTTGCGGCAATTGTGCAGCTCGCAATTCGCACTGAAATAATCCAACAAATTTTTATACATTCTTGAGATGTTTTTTTGTACTAAACACCCTGTATATAGGGATATACATACATATGGATATGCATTGCGTTTAATCATTGCAAAGTATATACTATGTAATGATTAAACGCATTTCCCGCCAACGTGTACCGCTATCCACGATCCCCATCTTAATTACACGCGTATTGTTTGACCTGTCGATGAACGGGGGCCACCGCTTGGGAGCACGCCCGAGCAGCAAAAAGAAACATTCCTGAATTCCATCGGAACATGGAAATATCCGCATTCCAGAACTATATTTATGTATAAAGGGTGTCTCAAAATGACCTGACATTTTTATTTATCATTAAAACGTATTATTTATTTGAAAAGTACGAAGATTTTTATTTTAAGGCCTTAGGTCACTTTAGGATTTTCAAAAAATCGATTTTTTTTTGTTAAAATTGTACCTTAGTACCTATAAAATTATATTCCAAAAGATTAGGAGTGTGAAAGATCGAATCTTTTTAGCCAAAAAACCGTTTGGAACCATTTGCATAAGGCTGGTCTCAAGAAAAAGCTCGATGTATAGGTGCCACACGAATTGACGCAAAAGAACCTTTTGGACCGAATTGGTGCCTGCGATTCTTTGCTGAAACGTAACGAAATCGACCCATTTTTGAAGCGGATGATGACTGGCGATGAAAGATGGGTTACATACGAGAACAACAGCCGAAAAAGATGGTGGTCCAACCGCGGTGAGCCGGCCCAAACGATCGCCAAGCCCGGATTAACGGCCAAGAAGGTTTTGCTGTGTGTTTGGTGGGATTGGAAGGGAATCATCCACCATGAGCTGCTCCCATCGGGCCAAACACTCAATTCGCACCTCTACTGTCAACAACTGACCAGATTGAAGCAGCCGATCGACCAGAAGCGGCTAGAATTGGCCAATAGGAAGGTTGTTGTGTTCCATCAAGACAACGCCAGGCCGCACACATCTTTAACGACGCGCCAGAAGCTCCGAGAGCTTGGATGGAAGGTTCTATCGCACTCGCCGTATAGTCCAGACCTTGCACCAAGCGATTATCACCTTTTCAAGCATTTGCAAAATTTTCTTGACGGTACAAAACTGGCCTCAAGAGTGGCTTGTGAAAATGAGCTGGTCAAGTTTTTTTACCAATAGGGACGAGGACTTCTTCAATCGCGGAATTATGAAATTGCCTTCAAAATGGACAAAAGTTATCGAACAAAACGGCGCATATTTGATCTAAATCCTATGTTAATTTCATCGTCGAAATAAAGCGAAAAAACACTCAGAACTTTTTACTTCACCTAATATTTCTTACATCTTCATTATTATTCTTTACAATTCAGAATAAAAATTAATGGACGCTTGGCCGATGACATTTTTCATTCGAATGGCAATCAGTCTCATCTGCTCATAGCAAAATCGGTCTAGACAATTTTCCGCAATTTCCCCACGGCGACACTTCTCCTTCATGACTTACCGGAAGTACGTCACTTCTGGAGCATATGACGTCTTTGGATTGCAACAAACCACCCTGTAGCGCGATTCCGTAACTCGTTATAACTCGCTAGCGACAGTTTTCGGTATCATTACCTAACGACAGCCAATCGCATGGAGGATTACAACAGAAAGGGCGCCGCTCATTGGCTGTCGCTAGCTAACTATAACAACTGTCGCTATCGAGTTCCCGAGCAGAAATCTAATTAGGCTGCCTGAGGATCCATCAGGGCCGGATCAGGGATCAATAAGGCGCCCTGATCAGGCACGCATGATTTGCGCCGGACAGGGGCCTGAGCAGGGATCAATGAGGCGCCCTGATCAGGCAGGCCTGATTTGTGCCAGACAGGGGCCTGAGCAGCGATCAATAAGGCGCCCTGATCAGGCACGCCTGATTTGCGCCGGATAGAAGCCTTATCAGGTATCAATAAGGCGCCCTGATCAGGCACGCATGACTTGCGCCGGACAGGGGCCTGAGCAGGGATCAATAAGGCGCCCTGATCAGGCACGCCTGATTTGCGCCGGATAGAAGCCTTATCAGGTATCAATAAGGCGCCCTGATCAGGCACGCATGATTTGCGCCGGACATTTTGGGCCGGAAGGATTGGGACGGTCATCGCCAAAACCGGAACAAAAACTAAACGATCAAGTCAAGTAAAATAAAAACTTAAACTTAAAAAAAATCTTTTCATATGTTTCATATTTTTAATAACGTTAGTAAAATTGATAACGTGTAACTGCGATAATAATTTGATAAATGTTGATCTATTTTTAAACAAAAAATTAATCAAATGATTGAGCCAGATGACACGCATGTCTCAGGCAGGATGAGGCACCTGATCCGGGCCATATAAGTTGCTTGATCCGAGCCAGATATAGTGTCTAATCCGAGCCTGGTAAGGTGCCTGATCCGGGCCTGATAAAGTGCCTGATCAGAGCCTGATAAGGTGCCTGATCCAGACCTGAATTTGCAAAAGCGTTACATCCCTGATCAGGGCCGAACTAAATTTGCCTGATCCGGCCCGGATTTGCTATTGTGGCAGCCTGATCCGGTCCGGATTTCACCCTGAACAAATTTCTGCTCGGGTTATAACGAGTTACGGAATCCCTCTACTGTGGCGTTATCTGTGCGATCCCGTAAGAATCCGCGTAAAGACTGCTCGCTCATCCAAAGAAAATCGAGACATCCAAATCGAGCCTGCGTCGGGATTTATGAAAATTCCTCATCGGCCAAAAAACAGCAAATCGTTCGTCATATCGTGAATTTGCTTCCACACATATAGAGATATGCACATCGGGTGCCTTCTTCCGGTCGTTCGTGCCGGTAAATTACGTTGTGTGCTTTGGCTCCGCGATGTTCCATCGAACATCCAACAATCTGCGCTATGAATTTATCAACGTCGTGTTATGGAGATACCGTACAACGTATGACCCCTCTAGGAATGCAGCCCTGCACGCACGTATGAAAGACAGAGGAATAAATTTTCTTATGGCCTACGTACGCGTGTGTATGCAACTGTATACTATTATTATTATCATACTTCTAATATTAAATGTTAAAAAGTATATTAAAGAAATCGAAAAAATTAACGCACTGTATTGTTGTAAGATTTCATTTAATTTAGTACAGTGATTTCATCGCGTGTACTATTATCATATTATAAAACTAGAATATAATATTATTATGATGCTATAGTGCCGTAATATTGCACGGAGAGAATTAAAAAGTAATTTTTGTCGTGAATTTCACGGTAAAAATTACCGTGATATATTTCAATGTGGTGACAAGTGAGAAAAGCATAATTCGTATGCGACAAGTTTTTTTAACTCACGTTACAGAAAATTTCAAATACGTAGCGAAAATTTTACTATACAAGAAGGGTAGCGCGCACGATAATTTTTACCGAGAGCACAATACATTTTCCTATAACACTCATTAAATTTTATAATAAATCTTAAAATAACTGTTATAAAGACGATACGTTTTTATATACATTTTTGAAAGGCATAAAATAATAAAATGCACAGTAAAATTTCGCTGATATTATATATTTTTTAAATTTAAGTTTTGCGTATTTTGTTACACATGAAAATTGACTAGAAAATCTGGTAAAATTTTCTATCTGAAGAAGAAATTTTATTTTATTTTCGTGAAAATCTGTGTTTTGCTCAGTAATAATAAGCGAAGTTTCAGGATTGTCATCTGGTTACCGTTACTGCACGGTAATTTTTAACATTTAATTCTCTCCGTGTATGTGCTTTGATGGAATGCTGAGGCAGTTGTAAGGCAAGCCCCAATAGGGTCTTATTAGGTCAAGCCCTAGCAGGGACAGATCCGTACTGCCTGATTTACGGGAGTAAAAAGGTATCCTGATCAGGCCGCAGTTAGGTAGCCTTCTTACTCCGGTACTACGGTTTCACCGATCCGGTCGGCATCCGGCACCGATCAGGCGTGCCTCATTACGGCATTCCAGACCGCAGCATGATAGCGGCCTGATCAATGTTCAGGCTGACCAAAATTTCTAGTCGGGAACGTGATAAATTTATTTAATTCCTGAATTCGTTAATAATTTCAATTTTTTAAGAGAGCTATGATATAAATAATAGCGTGATTTATTATTTTTTCGTATCGCGGCCCGTGCAGAAATTGTCGTAGGTATCCAATTGGATTCCCATATGTGTCCCTACTTCCTGATAAGGATCCGATGGGTCATCGCATTGGATCCCTATACTTAAACTTCGCGCACGTACATTGGATTCTAATCGGGATTCCCCATTGGAATGCGATGTACGAATGTAATTTAAATCCTAGACGACTGCTACATTATCGAACAGAATCCCATACGATTCGTGATATTGATGTTTACATCGTTTGGTACGCAACGAAAATAATCCCTATTTTTGTTCGCAGCTCAAATATACGGCAAACTTTTTAAAAGATTTTCCTCAGAGACGTACAAGCCAAATCTAACGAAAAAGATTTTGGATAACATTAAATTTGGAGAATAACGATAATAAAAAAAAGAATTTTTATTGCCATCCAACGATGCGAATGTGAACATCGTGAACGGGACCACAAAAGTATTTTTTTTTTTATGGTAAGAGGCCAACAAATTACGATTGAGAATTTCAAGTAAAAACTCTGAAACGACTTCAATCGCAAAATAACAACGGCATCCACTTGGATTCCAATGTGGACTCTCCCTACGTGGGGCGTCCCTATCAAATCCCTATAGGGATGTGGTAACATCCGGGCAGCCCCCAACAAATTTCTTCATCATACTGATGAAATTTTCTATCCAAACCCTTTCCATTTTCGCGTACGTCTGTTCAACCGTTTCCCCCATGGAGTTTGGATTCCCCTGATCTCCATAGCCCGATCTCTCCGGGGGGAAAACACTCGAGGAGGCTGAAGGAAAAACGAGGCGATTAATCACGAGTACCAAAGAGGGTTTCCTGGCCTCGTTCACCCTTTTTTTTTTATTTACCAATGATTAGTCGCCGCGCGAAGGGTGCTGCGCGAAGAAAAAGAGGTCGTTGCGCGACGGACAAATGGGCGCGCGGAGAACGTGGCGCCCCGGTGAGTACGGGAGATCACCGAAAAAAAAAAAGAAAAGGAAAAAGACCAAAAAAAAAAAAAGTAACAGTTAAGGAGATGCGTCACGAGGATGAGGCTCGTTCGTCGTAGCATGAGAAAAGTCCGCGAGGAAAAACAGGTTAGGCCGTACGTGGGTGCGACTCGAAAGACGTCTCACGCACCAGCGTGGACCAACGGACCAGGACCTCCGAGTCGTTCACACACACAGCCCTTCTCGCCTCGAGGACGACTATACGTGACGCGTGCAGGGAGCACCCAGATGAGGCCAAAACACTCGTAAGGAGCCCGCTGTCAAAGGGAAAGAAAGGATGAAAAAACGACGGCTGCGTGGGCGGGGGGGGGGGCGCGGGGGAATGTTGAAGGTGGAAGAGGTGAAAAGGGAGGAACGCTTTCACGCCTCGTTTTAAGCTCCGGCATCAATCTCGTCACGGCTCGTTCAAATTCTACTTCACTCCTGAGAGCACGTTTATTTGTGAGAATCCTCGAAGCTTCGTGTGTTCTTGGCTTGTCGTTTTCACTCTGGGATAGCGGATTTGATTGGGTCGAGCGAGTGTGGCGCGATCTTTCGATGTTTAGGGTGATGTTTGTCGGATGGTGGAGAAAAGGCAGTGGTTTTAGGAAAGTTGGGTAGGGAGGGAGGCGTGTTGAGCATAGTTTGAAATTATCGTTCTGTAATTTCTTAAGGACTTGGGCCAATCTAGAATTTTTGAAAAAACGATTTACGAATATGGAGACACTACTGTAATCTAGTTCTAGTCTGCTCCAGTCGCCTCGTGGCGCTAGGCGTCGCTAGGCATTGGTTCATTTTAATCGCTGTATCTCGGAAACTGGACGGTCAAAATTCATGATTTTTTTTTACCCACTTCGATATATGTTCCTCTGTAGTTGAGATTCAAAAAAAATCTGTGAAAATGTTTCGAAGTTACTGCGTGAAATTTCCCACTGCTCCCTATAAGAACACGTGTAAAACGGTGAAAGCTTTGATTGCCAATATCTCGGAAACGGAACGGTGAATACTTTTGAAACGTTGCAGGTATCCATTTAATAGTGTCCTGAATGGATCCTCAAAATTTGAAGAAAATCTATAGAAAAACGCCTTGGCGAGACTACTACCTTAACCCTTCGTGGTCAGCCTGGGTAGAATCGACCGGTCGATCAATTTTTGTCGTAGATATGTAATATTAGGTGTATGACTTAATTTTTACAGATTTTTCAGCAAATTTATTTAATATAAAAAAAAATAGAGAACAACGAACTTAATCTTGGAAATATTGTCCATCGTTTTCTATGACCTCGCGCCATCTCTCAGGCAACATACGAATGCCGTCGCGAAAGAAACTTGCAGGCTTCGAGGCGATAAAGTCATCGACGAATTTACGCACATAGTCCAGCGTTTTGAACTGTTTATCCACTAAGGCGTGCTGCATTGATCGAAACAAATGGTAGTCGGATGGGGGGCCAAGTCTGGTGAATATGCCGCGTGCGGGTGAACTTCCCATCCCAAGTTCAAGAGGGTCTTCTGAGTCGCGCGAGCAACGTGAGGTCGAGCGTTGTCATGCAGCAGTATGACTTGCCTGCTTCCTTGCCCAGTAAATAGCCTTTTCTGATCAGGTTCTTCGCTCAGTTTGTTCAATTGTCGGCTGTAGCGTTCCGCAGTCACCGTCTGACCAGTTTCCAGGATTTCGTAATAAAGCACACCCTTCGTATCCTGTCCAGGGCGCGGCTGGTCACTAAGATCGAAATCACCACTTCTAAAACATTTGTGCCAATAATTACACGTTTCATAAGACACAACGTCGCCACCAAGAACACTACAAATTCATTCCCGTGCTTTAGAAGCATTTTTTCCTTGTTGGAATTCGTATAAAATGCAGTGCCGAATGTGCTGTTTATCAGTTGCCATCGTAAACTCTGCTATTCTGAGAGATTATGTAACTCACGTAGATTTGTCGTTCGGTGTTCTGAAACTTTGCGTCTGATCCTTTCAAAACCACAAAAGACCGCGAAAATATTTCTATTTTAAATATAATTTTAAGCTCGAAGAAAAAATCTGTAAAAATTAAGTCATACACCTAATAGTTCCCGGCTTCGAATGAGACGGTATTTACCATCTTACCTGGAGCTTGAAGTATCCTCGTACCATACAATTTACCCCCTTCACATGTCGGAATAAATACCTTTTTTGAAACGCGCACTATGCTACTATTTTTTCCCAAAAGTAGCATATCCAAGGAGTATCACGTCCAAATTTTAGGTAAAAACGTTGAAAATTCACGGAACTATGATTTTTTGAGGGAAAAAGTATCTTTTTTTGCGTTTTCACCTCTTTATGAATTTTTTTTAACAAGTCGCCATTTTATTTCTTATAAATATATTTTTCGTACATCATCGAGAAAGTTCAAAGCATGTTCCGTAATTTTTCGTACCACTTCGGACGGATAGTTTGGTCACAATACTTTTTTGAAAACTGACCGGGTAGAATCGACTCAAGTGTCACCACCGCGATTAAATTTGGATGTGTGACCACGAAGGGTTAAAGAAAGGCTATCAGCTATCAGGTGTCTTCCGAATCGAGTATCACCTTATCCTCAAGGTTGCCAAGAAAATCCATCGGGTTTGAGCTTCACTACAATTTCACGAGGCCCTGATCCACCAATATCCAAAATTACATAGCTATGACTGATTTTAAATAAACTTTCCCCATAAACGGACAAAACTTTTGCTTACGGTTTAAGGCGCTTCCGCCCTCTCGTCTTTCCGAAGACGAATTTTCCAGGATTTTCTTCCCGAAGCGACGGGTAACAAATGCCTCGATCGTTCAATCGGACGTTGACTGATTAGGAGAGCAGTCACTCCAAGGATATCGCGTTTCCTTGTCGAGGGTCTACGACAGGCCCGAAGGGGGGGGGGGGGAGGAGGAGACATACGCGCGGTCAAATTCGCAGGCTCTTATAGGGAAAAACACTCGGTCCCTCGCACATCCGGTAACGTCACTCGATACCCCATACTGTCCGAGGAGGGCCGAGAGCCTGGCATCCCACACAAGGCAATCAATAAAGATCAGCGTTTCTCCAGAATACTCGAGACGATAAGCACCCACGCTCCGAGAATGCCGCGAAAGGTACCGATTACACAAGACACGACGCAGATGCGGTGACAAGTGTCTTTCGCATCCAAGTTTTGGGCCTTTTACGGCTATTGTGTAATATTACAAAGTGATGAGTCGTTTGGACCCAAATGGCCGAGAACGCTCAAATGGTAGAGCCCGAATAGCGTGGGCTGCTCAATGTCATCATCCATATTACGCACTCTTTTCAAAACCAAGCTGGTTCCCTGCTGATTCATTCTCGGACTACTGGTTGATGGACATATTTTGGAAGTCTTGATTGAAAAATAAAAAAAATAAAACAAGTCCAGTCTCGACGAACTTAACTTCATGGGAGCGATAAAAATTCTTTCAGCTCTGTCGATTGTTTTCATTGGCAAGTGAAATTCACAATTTTCTCTACCTATTTTAAGGGAAATGATTATTGTTTTGAGGTGTTGGAACGAGTGTTTTGGTGCTTTCAGGGCAATGAGAATAAATCCTTTCGGTTGCATCGACTATTTTCTTTTGCCAGTGAGAATCCCAGATTCATCTTCTAATTTTAAGAGCGATAAATATCGTTTTGAGGTATATGAAAAATTATTTTAGTGCAGGGACAATGAGCAAAGAAACCCAAGCAAACCCAAACAAGCTAATCAACCGTTTTCTCTCGCAAATAAAATTCGCAATGCCCGAGCCGACTTTAAGGGGAGGAAAAATTATTTTCTACTGTATATTTGCATGTATTAGGTTGCAGGGCCAATAGAAAAATATTAAACTTAAGCAAACCCGAATAAGCCGATCCACTTTTGTCTCTTGCAAATAATACCTACGGTACTCGTGCCAATTTTAAGAGTAGCAAAAATGTTTTTTCCCTCTATATTTTTATGCATTAGGCTGCAGGGACAATAAAAAAAAAACTGAGAAATAAACATCTGAAATAGTCCAACAAATTTTTAAACATTCTTGAGATGTTTTTTTAAGAACATGGACCTAAATTTTGAAAAAAAAAATCGAGAATCGAATGGTGGAACGTGTTTGGAAAAAAAACGATTTTTAGCATTTTTCCTGGGCGTATTGCAATAATAAATATGTTTTAAACAATCTAATCTTTCCAACATTAGGTTCATGTTTTAATAAATTATATTATGTAAACGTGTTCAAAATTTGAAAATGATCCATCAATTAGTTTTTGAGTTATGATTCCCGCAAATTGAAAAAAAGTCGTTTCGAGAAAAACACGTTTAAAGTTTTACAACCGAAAAACTCAAAGTCAAATGTGTTTAGTCAAATGATAAAGTATCTTATCGATTGATCAGCGATCCCAGCACCATACAGCAGTTCTTCCACTTCCTCATGCAACTCATTTGAAGCTTGCATTTCCTCTTTACGAGCTTTTCGAGCTTCTTTTGTCTCTAATAAACTTTTTCTATTTTGCCGAGCCACGCGCATCTGATCCATTTTCTCGGCATATCCGTAGCTCTGCCTGCCAACTACGATTTGTAGTTCATTCATAACCATGAGTAGGCCTGAATTTCCTTAATTGAATAAAATAGCACACGGAGAGAATTAAATGTTAAAAATTACCGTGCAGTAACGGTAACCAGATGACAAGCCTGAAACTTCGCTTATTATTACTGAGTAAAACACAGATTTTCACGAAAATAAAATAAAATTTCTTCTTCAGATAGAAAATTTTACCAGATTTTCTAGTAAATTTTTATGTGTAACAAAATATACAAAACTTAAATTTAAAAAATATATAATATCAGCGAAATTTTATTGTGCATTTTATTATTTTATGCCTTTCAAAAATGTGTATAAAAAATTATCGCCTTTATAACAGTTATTTTAAGATTTATTATAAAATTTAATGAGTGTTATAGGAAAATGTATTGTGCTCTCGGTAAAAATTATCGTGCGCGCTATCCTTCTTGTATAGTAAAATTTTAGCTACACGGAGAGATTTAAATGTTAAAAATTACCGTGCAGTAACGGTAACCAGATGACAACCCTGAAACTTCGCTTATTATTACTGAGTAAAACACAGATTTTCACGAAAATAAAATAAAATTTCTTCTTCAGATAGAAAATTTTACCAGATTTTCTAGTAACTTTTGATGTGTAACAAAATACGCAAAACTTAAATTTAAAAAAATATATAATATCAGCGAAATTTTACTGTGCATTTTATTATTTTATGCCTTTCAAAAATGTCTATAAAAAATTATCGTCTTTATAACAGTTATTTTAAGATTTATTATAAAAATTTAATGAGTGTTATAGGAAAATGTATTGTGCTCTCGGTAAAAATTATCGTGCGCGCTATCCTTCTTGTATAGTAAAATTTTAGCTACGTATTTGAAATTTTCTGTAACGTGAGTTAAAAAAAACCTTGTCGCATACGAATTACTATGCTTTTCTCACTTGTCGCCACATTGAAATATATCACGGTAATTTTTACCGTGAAATTCACGACAAAAATTACTTTTTAATTCTCTCCGTGTACGTATTTGAAATTTTCTGTTTGTGTTTGTTTGGGTTATGAAAACCCAAACAAACCCAAACAAACTACCTAACTGAGCGCTCGTGGATACCTGAGCGCGCTTGGGAGTCGAGCGGAGAGTCTTTATCATTAATATACATACCGTTAGAAGGAATCCAAATATCGTTTTGAAATTTTCAAGGTGTATCCTTAACATATTTTACTAACGATTTATGGAATGAAAAAAAAAAGATTTTTTTAAGCATCTAAAGTGGTTGCTCGCCTTAAACCCGTGCGAAATCGTCAATATTCACGGCCCGGGCCACAATTGCCCATGTAATGCCAACACAGTGAAGAATGATATCGTGTGTTGTATCGCGAAACGAGAGTGTAACGAGGTCCGTAACTCTCGGTACTCCATCGATAATAGGCGCGCACGCGATCGGGCTATTCAAATTTTCAATTTCACCTTCGTGCAGGTATTCGGCTAACGATCATCCGAGAGCAATTTTCGACAGGCAGGGTCGAGGAAGATTCGGCGGAGATCTCGAATCGCCAGCCTCCCGGCTTCGAGATCCTCTTTGATCATCGCCGACCCTGGCTGTTGCTTCGAAACCAAGAGAGAGAGAGAGAGAGAGAGAGAGAGAGGCCAGGCCCAAGATCTTCTACTAATTCTATAAACTTTTATCCTGCCCCCTCTCGCACCTCTTTCACTTCAAGGCACACCCTCTCCCTCCCCCCTGCCCCCACCCGCCTCCTCGTCTCTTCTTCATCCTTTCTATTTCACTCACGTGCGTGTGGCCTATTAAGACACCAGGTGCGGGACCTTTTGCCACCTTCGTACTCGTATCCTCGATGCTATTTCATTATCCCTTTGCGGCGTGCTTCCAGTCTTGTTTTTATACGGGTAAGAAAAGTTGTTTTTGACGACGTTTGACTTCGAGGTGTGCCCTTCTGGTAGCCAATTGTGCTCATATTCGACATTGCGCAAACCCCTGTGGCTCCAAAAGCACTTTTGGTGTAAGCTTATCCGTGCAAATATTGTCGTAGGGATCCAATTGGATTCCCATACTTGTCCCTAATGCCTGATTGGATTTCGATGGGTCATCGCATCGGATAACTATACTAAAACGTCACGCTTGTACATTGGATTCTAATCGGGATTCCACATTCTAGTCCAATGTACGAATGTAATTTAAATCCAAGACGATTGCCACATCATCGAACAGCATCCATCACGATTCGTGAATATTGAAGTTTACATCGTTGGAAAACGCATGACAACGCTCGACCTCACGTTGCTCGCGCGACTCAGAAGACCCTCTTGAACTTGGGACGGGAAGTTCTCCCGCACGCGGCATATTCACCAGACTTGGTCCCATCCGACTACCATTTGTTCCGGTCAATGCAGCACGCCTTAGTGGATAAACGGTTCAAAACGCTGGACGATGTGCGTATATTCGTCGATGACTTTATCGCCTCGAAGCCTGCAAGTTTCTTTCGCGACGGCATTCGTATGTTGCCCGAGAGATGGCGCAAGGTCATAGAAAACGATCGACAATATTTCCAAAATTAAGTTCGTTGTTCTCTATTTTTTTTATATTAAATAAATTTGCTGAAAAATCTGTAAAAATTCGGTCATACACCTGATATAATAATTTTAATTTCATAATTAAATTAGATTTAAGTTCATAATATTATCATTAGAAAAATATTAGATATTAGAATGAAAAGTATCCTATGTCTTAAGGCCATAAGCCATCTACATGTTAAATTTCATTGAAATCTGAGAAAACGATGGACAATATTTCCAAGATTAAGTTCGTTGTTCTCTATTTTCTTTATATTAAATAAATTTTCCTGAAAAATCTGTAAAAATTCATTCATACACCTAATATAATAATTTTAATTTCATAATTAGATTAGATTTAAGTTCATAATATTATCATTAGAAAAATATTAGATATTAGAATGAAAAGTATCCTATGGTCTTAAGGCCATAAGCTATCTACATGTTAAATTTCATTGAAATTAATCGGGCAAAAGTGCAGAATGAAATTGAACGCAAATGAGGACTCCCTATGCGCCGCGTCCCTAACAAATCCCTATACAGATGTAAGTGCATCTTGGAACTCCCCAACAAATTTTTGAACGGGATCACGAAAGGATATTTTTCATTGGAAGAGCCAACAAATTACAATTGATAATTTCAAATAAAAACTCTCAAACGACTTCAATCTGGAAATAACTCATCCGCTTGGATTCCAATGTGGACTCCATAAGTGCGGCGTCCGTATTAAATCCCTATAGGGATGTGGATCTGGGAACTCCCCAACAAATTTCTGCATGTAAAGGAATAACAACATGTAATTTTATCTATACTCAAATGTATATGTATCAAATGTACATGTATATATATACAAAAACAGATTCGACGATGAAAAAGCCTTGGAACTAATAAGGAATTGGCGGAACGCACGATGATGCGCATATCTGAGGTATTAAATTGATGTACCGACGCGCGCGCGCGCGCGCGCACGAGGGAGCGCGTCATCGTCGGCGGCGC
>CAWVQM010000316.1:0-15000 GCA_963932345.1 Ophion ventricosus | reverse complement strand
TAAAAAAAAAGTATTTATTTCACTCGGGTAAAGAAAAAGTATTTATTCCACTCGGATAAAAAAAAAAGTATTTATTCCACTCGGGTGAAAAAAAAAAGTATTTATTCCACTCGGGTAAAAAAAAAAGTTTTTATTCCACTCGGTACGATAATGGACGTTTTACGCGCACGCTCTTACCGTCCCCGTAAAACATTCATTTACGCACAGCGCGTAGAATAAAATTTCGTACAACACTCGAGGCAAAAAAAAAAAAACTTTTTCTAAACACGGACGTAAAGAACTAGGACGTAAAAACAGTTTTTTACGTCCTAGTGTCATAACGTACGATTTTTTTTTTATCCAGTGTATATATTTCGAAAAATCAAGAACGAGAATCGAGAATTGACGTTGAATCAAAGTGCTGGGCCAAACCCAAACAAACCCAAACAAATCGAAATTTTGGTAAAAAAAAATCAAAAACGAGAATCGGGCAGTAAAGTAAAGTAAACTCAAAATGCTGGCCAAACCCAAAAAAAAATAAACCCAAACCCAAGCAAACCCAAACAAACCCAAATTTTTTTTTTCGTGAAAAAAAAAAGCCAACAACGAGAATCGAAAAATCAAGTAAACTCAAAATGCTGTCCAAAACCCAACAAGCGAGAAAAAAAAAAGTCGTTGCGAATAAAAGTGATGCAGGATGGTTATGAAAAAAAAAAAAAAAAAAAAAAAACGATGGCCGAAGCGAGAGCTCAAAGTTGGATAAGAAGTTGAATAGAGTTAATGAAGAAATCGGAAGAAAAAAAGCTCACAAATGGCCGACTTCGTGGGCTGCTACGATGATGCCGCTGAAGCCTCCGGTGTCCTCGATAATGGCGACCGAATTTACTTTCTCGAGGCGCTTGTTTACGACGCAGGCGCCACCCACGTACGCGAAACCTGCGCAGAAGATCATTTTCAAATTTCGCGCTCTTTTTCGCTGGCTTTTTTTTTTTTAATTCTGTCGCTTCAATTATCATCAGTCAATAAATAATAAAAAATAGATAAGTAAATAAAGAAATGAACAAATAAATAAATAAATAGATAAATAAATAAATAAATAAATAAATAAATAAATAAATAAATAAACAAACAAATAAATAAATAAATTAATAGATGAATAAATCGATAAATGAATAAATAAATACGTAAATAAATAAATAAATAAATAAATACATAAATAAATAAATAAATAAATAAGTAAACAAATAAACAAATAAATAAATAAATACATAAATAAATAAACAAAATTAATGAATTATTATTATTGTTGTCGCTGTAAATGATTGTTTAGCGAATGCCCTTAGCCCTTGAGACAAAAATAAGTCAAAGCCAGATATTAGCGAGCTCCCGCAACGTGCCACATGCGTTTCTAGGTTTTTCGAAAAACATAAAAAAAAAACAATTTTTTTTTTTTTCAACCGAGTTAATTCGCGATACAGTTTTGCCGACCGAGTAGCGTCGCACCGAGACGAATAATAGTTTGTTTTTTTTTTTCCTTTCTTCTTCCAAATGTTCCATTCCATCGGGAATAAGTTTTTTGTTTTTTTTTTTTTTCTTTTTTCTCGAGAGTTTAAGAAATCGGCAGAAATATCGTCGAGCGGTGGATCGACTTACCGATCGAGTTTCTCATTACCGACAGTGCATCCAAAGTGTGATGAGCGCGAGAGAGAGAGAGAGAGAGAGAGAGAGAGAGAGAGAGAGAGAGAGAGAGAGAGAGAGAGAGAGAGAGAGTAAGAGTGAGAGTGAGACCGGAAATGGGAAAAACAGAGAGAGAGAGAAAGAAAGAGAGAGAGAGAACCAGCGAGAGAGGAGAAAGTACACACACGAGTTAAAAAAAATAAAAAAAATCAATTTTCAAGGTCAAGGGAGACTCTCACAGTGCCGAAGGGAAAAAAATAATTCACGTGATTTTTTTTTTTTTCTTTTCTTTTCTTTTCGTCGTCACGTGAATCCGTTGCCGCAACCGAAAGAATGAAAGAAAAAGATCCTGTTGACGACTCTCGATCAATGATCGCGACCTCATGTGCGTTTGGCCTGCAATTTTTTTTTTTTTTTTTTTTCGAAGTACAACAGTGCCAGAGGACGCGTGGATAGTTCAAAAGCCAGTGCGCTGAGTGAGCTAGCAGGAAGTGTGGAAAAAACCTTCGAAACAGAAGAATTAGAACGAGATTCCTATTTTGTTTTTTTTTTTTCGATTTTTTGTTTTTTTTTCCTTTCTTTTTTTTTTCCCCCGCCTATTTATCTCGTATGTCAATGAAAAACAAGATAACATCGTGAATGAATGCAAGAAGAAAAAACTGCAGTGAATTAGAAAAAAAAAAAAAAAAAAAAAAAAAAGGGTGCAAGTGCGAAACGGAAGAACGACAGAGGTATCGAGGTGAGAAAATATATTGTTACGATTGCAAGGAAAAAAAAAGAATGATTGATTTTTCGTTCGATTTTTTGTATTTTTTTTTTTTTTTTTTTTTTTCAAACGGTGCTTTGTGTGTGTTCTTTTTTTATTAAATTTTTTTTTTTTTTTGCTCTTTACTGTTCCCTTGGCTGGGAAACGTACCTGCTGTTCCTCTATTGCACACGTCATTCGCGTATTGCCTCCTGCACATATCTAATCTGCAATGCAACAACAGAAAATCGTTCTTTTACAGTTTTTTTTCCGGCCAGCGAGGGGGAGAGGGGCTGCGCTGGAGAGAAAGTCTCGAAGAAGAACACCAAACAGGAACAACAACAAAAAAAAAAAACAACGACGACAACGACGAATAAAATTCCTAAGGATTTTCTTCTCTTTTTTTTGTCGGAATTGCCGAGGAAGGGAAAAAAATTGCGACGATGAAAAAAAAAACGACGACGACGACGACGACGACGACGACGACGAGGAGATCGGTGACAAATAAAATGTGAGCAAAAAAAAAACAGGCACGTGTGAATTTCCTCGAGTCCCTCTTGGCTGACGACAATGACTTTTGCTTTGTTTTTTTTTTTTTTCTCCACCTGCGCACCTCGCTCGACGAATTTTTGCACACCACCTGCATAATTCTTTTATTGGAGTGAGAAGAAAAAAAATAATCTTGTGAAGAAAAAAATACATTAAGAATTAATTGGCAAAGAAAAAACAAACAAACAAACAAACAAAAAAAGAAACATAGCATACCCGTTGATTATTTGCCTCGGGAGGCTGTCTCGCTCGGGAATTGGCCCTGGAATATTGCGAGTTAAGCGATTCGACGATAAAAGCGTAATTATCGCCCAGGGGCAGGGGCGATTTTCGGGGATAAGCGAGAATTAATCTTTTACAATCGTACGAAGAGATGAACGTGACCGCGACTACTGCGCCATATCTACTCAGACGTGCGAATTGTGGATATAAAAGAGGGGAAAAAATACGTGTAGGGGGCATTTTGAAAAATCGATTTTTTTTTTGGGTTTTCGAGGAAAGTAAAATTGTTTGGTTTCGTAACTCGAGAAATATGGGTTTTACGGAAAAACATCAAAGAGTAAAACAAGTCGTGTTTTTTCATTCTTGATACACTGGAATTTTTTGAGAATTTTCCGCAAGGTTGAATTTTTGGTGCATGCCCCGTAACTCGTGAACTATGGGGTTTACGGAAAAACGTTAAAGAGTAAAACAAGTCGTGTTTTTTCATTCTTGATACACTGGAATTTTTTGAGAATTTTCCACAAGGTTGAATTTTTGGTGCATGCCCCGTAACTCGTGAACTATGGGGTCTACGGAAAAACGTCAAAGAGTAAAACAAGTCGTGTTTTTTCATTCTTGATACACTGGAATTTTTTGAGAATTTTCCGCAAGGTTGGATTTTTGGTGCATGCCCCGTAACTCGTGAACTATGGGGTTTACGGAAAAACGTCAAAGAGTGAAACAAGTCGTGTTTTTTCATTCTTGATACACTGGAATTTTTTGAGAATTTTCCGCAAGGTTGGATTTTTGGTGCATGCCCCGTAACTCGTGAACTATGGGGTCTACGGAAAAACGTCAAAGAGTAAAACAAGTCGTGTTTTTTCATTCTTGATACACTGGAATTTTTTGAGAATTTTCCGCAAGGTTGGATTTTTGGTGCATGCCCCGTAACTCGTGAACTATGGGGTTTACGGAAAAATGTCAAAGAGTAAAACAAGTCGTGTTTTTTCATTCTTGATACACTGGAATTTTTTGAGAATTTTCCGCAAGGTTGGATTTTTGGTGCATGCCCCGTAACTCGTGAACTATGGGGTCTACGGAAAAACGTCAAAGAGTAAAACAAGTCGTGTTTTTTCATTCTCGATACACTGGAATTTTTTGAGAATTTTCCGCAAGGTTGGATTTTTGGTGCATGCCCCGTAACTCGTGAACTATGGGGTTTACGGAAAAACGTCAAAGTGTAAAACAAGTCGTGTTTTTTCATTCTTGATACACTGGAATTTTTTGAGAATTTTCCGCAAGGTTGGATTTTTGGTGCATGCCCCGTAACTCGTGAACTATGGGGTTTACGGAAAAACGTCAAAGAGTAAAACAAGTCGTGTTTTTTCATTCTTGATACACTGGAATTTTTTGAGAATTTTCCGCAAGGTTGAATTTTTGGTGCATGCCCCGTAACTCGTGAACTATGGGGTTTACGGAAAAACGTCAAAGAGTAAAACAAGTCGTGTTTTTTCATTCTTGATACACTGGAATTTTTTGAGAATTTTCCGCAAGGTTGAATTTTTTATGCATGCCCCGTAACTCGTGAACTATGGGGTTTACGGAAAAACGTCAAAGAGTAAAACAAGTCGTGTTTTTTCATTCTTGATACACTGGAATTTTTTGAGAATTTTCCGCAAGGTTGGATTTTTGTTGCATGTCCCGTAACTCGTGAACTATGGGGTTTACGGAAAAACGTCAAAGAGTAAAACAAGTGGTGTTTTTTCATTCTTGATACACTGGAATTTTTTGAGAATTTTCCGCAAGGTTGGATTTTTGGTGCATGCCCCGTAACTCGTGAACTATGGGGTCTACGGAAAAACGTCAAAGAGTAAAACAAGTCGTGTTTTTTCATTCTTGATACACTGGAATTTTTTGAGAATTTTCCGCAAGGTTGGATTTTTGGTGCATGCCCCGTAACTCGTGAACTATGGGGTCTACGGAAAAACGTCAAAGAGTAAAACAAGTCGTGTTTTTTCATTCTTGATACACTGGAATTTTTTGAGAATTTTCCGCAATGTTGGATTTTTGGTGCATGCCCCGTAACTCGTGAACTATGGGGTTTACGGAAAAACGTCAAAGAGTAAAACAAGTCGTGTTTTTTCATTCTTGATACACTGGAATTTTTTGAGAATTTTCCGCAAGGTTGGATTTTTGGTGCATGCCCCGTAACTCGTGAACTATGGGGTCTACGGAAAAACGTCAAAGAGTAAAACAAGTCGTGTTTTTTCATTCTTGATACACTGGAATTTTTTGAGAATTTTCCTCACGGTTGGATTTTTCGAGCATGCCCCGTAACTCGTGAACTATGAGGTCTACGGAAAAACGTCAAAGAGTAAAACAAGTCGTGTTTTTTCATTCTTGATACACTGGAATTTTTTGAGAATTTTCCGCAAGCTTGAATTTTTCGAGCATGCCCCGTAACTCGTGATCTATGGGGTCTATGGAAAAACGTCAAAGAGTAAAACAAGTCGTGTTTTTTCATTCTTGATACACTGGAATTTTTTGAGAATTTTCCGCAAGGTTAGATTTTTGGCGCATGCGCCGTAACTCGTGAACTATGGGGTTTACGGAAAAACGTCAAAGAGTAAAACAAGTCGTGTTTTTTCATTCTTGATACACTGGAATTTTTTGAGAATTTTCCGCAAGGTTGGATTTTTGGTGCATGCCCCGTAACTCGTGAACTATGGGGTCTACGGAAAAACGTCACGGAGTAAAACAAGTCGTGTTTTTTCATTCTTGATACACTGGAATTTTTTGAGAATTTTCCGCAAGGTTGGATTTTTCGAGCATGCCCCGTAAATTGTTTGTTTTTTTTTACACGTGACAAAAAGACGCGAGTAATTCGTACGTGTAAATACGAGAACATTAGGAGGACACGGCAGTGGATCAAGGGGGGTTCCTGTTGCGGGGAAAAAATATTGGCGATCACTATTATTACGTATTTACAAAGTGATTAATATGTTTTACAGAGCACCCATTCAAGGCATACACACGCACGATGCAATCCCTCATGAAATAAATAAATTAAACAAAAAAAAAACATCAAATTAAAATCGACGAAAAAAACAAATACAAATATTAATAATTATTGTTATAATTCGTTTGCGTCAAGAGAAATTCTCTCCGGCTGAACGAACGTTTCGTTAACAAGGAAAAAAATTAATTTACAAAAAAAAAAACAAATGCAAACAAACGTTCGTGGAAGATTTCTTGACGCAGAAAAAAAAAATGTTAAAAAACATATTCCGAGTAAACGGAGAATGCGTTTTTTTTTTTTTTTTTTTTCAACTTTCCAAGCATTTTATCGCTACGTGTAATACGACCGTACCGGCAGTTCCCTTTGTGCAGCGTCCGCCTTTCCTACGACGGCACATATCATACCTGTTCAACGAAATAAAACAAAAACAAAAAAAGAAAGAAAGAAGAATGAAAAAAAGTCATTAGTACGAAAACATCGGGAGTCGTATTTTTTTCTTTTAATTTTTTTTTTCTGTTTGCTTTTTATGCATTTTTCGTTGTTTGCTTTAAAGTTTTTTTTTTTCTTTTTTTTTTCTCTTCATTTCCTCGCACCCATTTCTTTATTTATTTATTTTTTTTTCCCCCCCCCCCGCTCTGACAAAGTTTTGCCACGTTTTTACGGGGGCAATAAAAGTTATTAGCTTCTCGTGAAAAATAACTCGATGGGTTCGATATGGGCTTTCGACTCGGGCGATCTCACGCCGAGACCAATTTGACACTTTGAAAGTTCACCGTGCGAAGCAGCGAAGAGATGGAAAAGAAAGAAAGAAAAAAAAAAAAAAAAACAAAAAACAAAAAAAATAAAAACGAAAATAAAACAGGAAAGTTTCAACGACGCTTCAAGGGCGGGGGAGGGGGGGGGGGGCTTTTATTATTATTTTCACGTGGAAATTAACGTCAATTCGCGTCGATCCCGTGACGAAGGTGCCTCGTGAAAGTCGTCGACACTTCTCGACAACGTACTCGAAATTATTGGCGTTTTTTTTTTTTTTTCATTTTTATTCTTGTGAAAATTGTAAGTTTTCACCGAGTATTTTAAGTAGCGAGAAAGAATAACGACAAAAAAAAATACACACAAATATACGCGAGGCAAAGTTTGCTTGAACAATCTTTTTCTTTTTGCCACCGAAAATAAATAAATGAAATACAAGTAAAAAAAAAATATTATATTTAAAATGTTTGTTTTTTTTTTCACGTTTAATTTTCTATACAAGTTTTTTTCAATTTGAATATTGTTTTTTTGCTTTTTTTTTTTAATTTCAATAGTGCATTTTTTATTCAATACCTACTCGTTTATGAAAAGTATTTTTTTTTCATTTTTATTTTTAATTAAAAACAAAAAAAAATTACACTTTTAAAACGTATTTATTTTGTCTGTCTGTCTGTCTGTCTGTCTGTCTGTCTGTTCGTCCGTCCGTCCGTCTGTCTGTCCGTCTTAGTAAAAATTCCATTTTTTTTTCTCCCGTGTCTCATGTTTTCAATTTTCATTTTTTATTCCACCGGAATTGAATTTGAAAAAATAAAAGAATTAAACAAAAATGCTTTTAATATAGTTTTTTTTTTGTCAAATTTTAATATTGTTTTTTCTTTATTTTTTTTTTTTAATTTTAATTTACTAGTAGAAAAATAAAATAAGATTACAACTAAAAATGGAGAAAAAAAAAAAAAACAAAAGAACCGTCGATCCGGACGTTGCCGAATAAATTGTCGGATTATTAAAGAGTGAAAATGTGGGGAGGGGAGTGGAGGGGGGGAGGGGGGGGGGCGATGTGTGGGTGCAAAATTCGTTATCTCTCGATCCTCGAACTCCAATCGTGTTTATTCGAGAATAATTGTTTTACGATGAAAAGCCTTACTTTGTGACGGCGACCGCAATGTCGTAGACCGGAAGTCTCCTCTCCCGGAAAAGATATTTGCCCATATCGGTAAGGGCTGCCGCCGAGTCGATCGCGTCACGGCCGACTCGGTTTCTCTCGAGATACGGCGTGGCGTCCCTTCCCTGTCGTAAAAAAAAAAAATCATTTCTTTTTCAATGAAAAACAAGAAAAAGAAAAAAAAACAAAATAAAAAAAAAAAAATTAAAAATTCAAAAAATTGCTTTATTTCACTCGTTACGATAATGGCCGTTTTACGTACGCGCTTCGCTCGTCTAAAAATCCCATCTTTGCACGCCTCATAGACAAAAAAAATTTCGTACAACACTGGAGGAAAAAAAAAAGGACTTTTTCCAACATCGTGCTATTGCAACGCTCCGAAAAAGTTTTCTTTTTCGTCCTTGTCTCATAATGTACTGTTATTCTTCTTCAATAAAAAAAAAAAAATCTTTTTTTATTGCCAATGAAATAAAAAAGAAATAAAATTTTTTTTTTCCTTACGATTAATTTTTCAAAAAGCATATTTTCCAAAATTCTCAACAATACGAGGATTATTTTTTATTATTAATAATACAACGTATCGATAATTTTGGTCTTTCGTGATCGATTGTAATTTACGTGATTTGTTTGTTTTTTTTAATTTTTTTTTTAAGACGGAATCATATTTCTTAATAATAATAATAATAATAATAATAATAATTTTAATAATTGTTGCTCACCCGTGAGATTATTATACCGGCAATACTGATGCGTATTTTTGGCCCCTTGAGCAGCTTGTACCTCAGATCGACACCGTTCCAAAATGACACGAAGTATCGCTTGATCTGCACGTTGTCACCGCCGTGCAATCTTGTTTTTTTTTTTCCGTTTTTTTTTTTCATTTTTTTTTTAAACAAAGAAAAATCCATATTTAGACGCAATTTTATTTTTTTTTTTACGTAATTTAATTCAATTATTCGACGCCGTATTTCATTTTGCATTCGTTTTTTTCTTTCTTTTTCAATTGTTTTATTTACCAATGGTCCTGGTGAGTGGCGTTAAAAAAAAAAAAAGATTCCAATTCGTTACGAAACGACGTTTACTCTCGATACTTTGGGAATGATTTTGGCACTGAGAAGAAAAAAAAAATTCACGCAAAATTTTAGACCTCTCTGTCAAATAATGTTCGAGATATCGAGAAAACGAAAAACATCATTTTCAGTTTTTATTTATTTTTCCATCGGTAAAAATGAAAATTAAGAAACGTTTATTTTTTTCCAAGCACTAATTGACAAAATACATCGGAGCTTTTTTCTCTTTCGATTTTACGGTGAAAATTGCATTAAAAAAAAAAATAAACAAAACTAAAATAATTTTTTTCAGTATGTTCCTTCAGAGATGCAATCGCGGAATTTTTACAGTAGACGTCTCTCGTGTCACTTCATGGACAGGAATTTTTACAAAAATTTCCAACTTGCGGAACATAGTGGAAAAAATTAAAAAATAAACATTTGAGTTTTATTTATTTTTTTAAAAATGCATTTTTTTATTGCGGAATCGGGAAATTTTTTTTTTTAATATACCTTGTCCATTAGAATTTGGAAAAAAATAATCAATTTTTAATTTTCATTTTTACTAGTGAAAAATAAATAAAAGCCGAAAACAACGTTCCTTTTTTTCGATAATTCGAACATTTTTCAAGATAAAGATCTCAAATTTTCCGTATATTTTTTTTTTTTCGCGATACCAAAACGCTTCGAGGACATTTTTTTTTATTTTTTATTTTTTAAAATTTATCTTTATCGATTTTAGCTCACCTGTATCCGTCGTAATCGACGATACACAAAATTTCCGGATAAATTACGTAAGGCGCTTCGCGCTTGGACCTCCCGGCGTTCGATCTTTTAGTTCTGAACCTCTTGGACAAGTGATCGGGCTCCATGAGCACTGTGTAGAAAAAAAGAAAAAGAAAAGAAAAAAAAAAGAAGAGAAGAAAAATACAAATCCAAAGCACGGAATCGTTCTCGATTCCGAGAAATCACAATTAATATTCCGTCCGATTATTATTATTCGTTTTTTTTTTTTTTTTTTTTTCTCGTCGATTCTGGACGCACGAAAGAAAGAAGAAGAAAAAAAAAAAAAAAATCACCGTGAGGAATTTGAGAATAACAATCTTCCACATTAATTAACGATGAGCCAGGTTTCGAGCTGGGACAAAATCGTGGATGGAAAATTTCGCAAGATTTTTGACAATGGTTCGACGATCGAGTGTCTCATGAGCGAATTGAGTTTTTACGGAACAATTATTATTTTTTTTTTGAAAAAAAAAAAAAAAGGAAGATAATTTTGTGTCAAATTTCAATTTTTTTCTTCTCAAGTATTCGATTTTTTTCGATTTTCAACTTTTTTTTTTCATGGAAGTTCACCAATTGGATGTTAAAATACTAAAAAAAAAAAAAATAAAAAAAATGTTCGCTGATGCAAACTCGTATTGAATTGAATTTCGTCGATGCGAACTCACTGAAGTCGCTGTAATCGTCGTCGATCGGTCGACTCGATCTCCTGAAAACAACGTGATGATTGGTTAGCCTGAGGCTCCTTTTGTCCCTCGACGTTACGTTCGGCAAAAGATCCGGATGATCGAGACCTTCCGACTTCTCGACGATCTCTTTGAGAACACGTGCCGGAAGTGATCGTATCACGAGATCCGTGCCTATGTTGCCCTCCTGCAATTCGATACGAATTGTTATTGAGGGAAGGATGAATTTTGTTTTTTTTTTTTTTTTGCGAGTGCCAAGACTCGTCGAGGAAGCGTCGAGACTTGGGAAGAGAGTTGGAGAGTTCGAGGAGAGCATTGGAGAGCTGGAGGAGAGTTGGAGAGCATTGGAGTGTTGGAGAGCATTGGAGAGCATTGGAGAGTTGAAGAGCATTGGAGAGCATTGGAGAGTTGGAGAGCATTGGAGAGCATTGGAGAGCATTGGAGAGTTGGAGAGCGTTGGAAAGTTCAGAGAGTCGAAGAGTTGGAGGAGAGTTGGAGAGCTGGAGGAGAGTTGAACAGTTGGAGAGCTGAAGGAGAGTTGGAGAGTTGGAGAACAATGGAGGGCTGAAGGAGAGTTTGAGAGCATTGGAGAGTTGGAGATCATTGGAGAGTTGGAGATCATTGGAGATTTGGAGAGCATTGGAGAGTTGGAGAGCATTGGAGAATTGGAGAGCATTGGAGAGCATTGTAGAGTTGGAGAATTGAAGAGCTGAAGGAGAGTTGTAGAGCTGGTGGAGAGTTGGAGAGTTGGCGAGCAATGGAGAGTTGAGGAGGTGGAGAGTTGGAGAGCATTGGAGAGTTGGAGAGCATTGGAGAGTTGGAGAGCATTGGAGAGTTGGAGAGCATTGGAGAGTTGGAGAGCATTGAAGGGTTGGAGAGCATTGGAGAGTTGGAAAGCATTGGAGAGTTGGAGAGCATTGGAGAAATGGAGAGCATTGGAGAGTTGGAGAGCATCGGAGAGTTGGAGAGCTGGAGGAGAGTTGGAGGGTTGGAGAGCTGGAGGAGAATTGGAGAGTTAGCGAGCAATGGAGAGTTGGAGAGCTGGAGGAGAGTTGGAGGATTGGAGTGCTGGAGGAGAATTGGAGAGTTGGCGAGCAATGGAGAGTTGGAGAGCATAGGAGAGTTGGAGAGTTGAAGAGCTGGAGAAGAGTTGGAGAGCTGGAGGAGGGTTGTAGAGCTGGAGGAGAGTTGGAGGGTTGGAGAGCTCGAGGAGAGTTGGAGAGTTGGCGAGCAATGGAGAGTTGGAGAGTTGGAGAGCATTGGAGAGTTGGAGAGCTTCGGAGAGTCGAAGAGTCGGAGAATCGAAGTACCCAAGCAAGCCCAAACAACAATCAAACTTAAGAATCAACCATAATCAATAAAACAAAAACCAATCAAGATCGAGTGAAACCCAAACCTATTCTACGTAACATACATCAGAGAACCTAGCGACAATGACAGAAAAACCCCAAACAAGTTTACGATTAAACGTATTCTGAAGGAGAACATACAGTAAAAAGAAAAAAGAAAAAAAAAAAAAAACGATGTCGGTACGATAGTGACGATCGTCATTACGAAAGAGTCAGCCATTATTCGTCCAAAAGGATCGTCAATGGTCCATTTTCGACGAATCTAATCTGACGATCATTTTTTCGTCCTTTCCAAATAGCACGCAAAATGTTGTTTCATCCGAGCTAGCCTTTCTCCGAATCAATGAAACCTGCTCTCCTCCTCCTCCTCCTCCTCCTCCTCCACCACCCCTCCCCCTTCACCGATGATGAAGTAATCCCGCGATGAACTTCAAGACGCGGACGATAGAGCGGAAGATGCACAATCCCATTGGAGAAGGGAACGAAAAAAAAAAAAAAGGCAAGAGCGAAGTAAAACGAAAGAAGCTGCAGAGGGAGATGAGAGTGAAAGCGAAAGGTCGTGAGGCCCGGGGTCACGTTGAACAACCACTACGGCGTTCTTACGCAATATCGGCCAATCGGGTATACAATTAGCCTGTCTCATGACTCGGTTGATTCTGGCCTGTGCTTGCCACCCAGTCGTATTATATTCTCGGGGGCTTTGATTTCCATCCTTAATTTCACCGAGAGCGAACCTTTCGTTGCTCATAGAATCGAGTTAGTTCGAAATTATCGTGGACTTGGCGGTGTGGAGTGTACGTAAGAGATTGCTGATATAATTGGAAATGGACTGTCCAGCAATCTGATGATTCCTTAGCATGTAGAAGATTCGAGTGGACCTGATCAAGGTTTTATTTTGCTAAATAAACTGCCACTTGGTAGGTCAATCCAATTCCAACCTTCGGCTAGTTGTCCAAATGTTATCATTGAACGCGTTCATTGGCATTGAATAAGGTAAGATAAGAAGAAGGGGAAGAAGAAGGTAAGAATACAAGGTAAGGTAAGAAGAGGCCAATCCTTGCAAAAGACGTGCGAATGGATCGAAGGCCTGAAAAAAAACATCCTCTACTAAAGTAGTTTCGCATCAATGTCCATCCAGTCGCGTCCAAGCTGCAATCGATGCGTTTTCACAAGTCTACAAACTTTGCGAAACAGGTCGTTAGTTGTGCAGGTATTTCGGAATCCAGCTTCAAGCAACTTCTGTCTGGATTAACCAACATCAAGTCAGTACATTGACATATGAATACTTAGCCAATCCAACAACCACCTGTTCGCCCATCAATGACCAAGAAGCATATCGACTGCCCTCTCTCCTCCGTCGACAACGAACCGTTGAAGCGCAACTAGCTTGCTAATTTCCATTCGGTAATTGCTTACTACCAGGCTTCTGATAATGTCTACGCGAAGACTGCACACGCATCGTTTTTTTTTTTTTTTTTTTTCCCCCCGAGCTACGTAGAAGCCTGTAATGAAATTGTGGTTACGCCCGTACCATTTACAACCACGCAATGGCAAGTCAACATCGTATGCGTGTACATGATGGAGGAGGAGGAGGAGGAGGAGGAGGTTGAAGGATTATGACGATAGTGACGAGCTGTGCGTGACGACGTTACGATATTGCGCAGGAACAGTCATTCGTGTCCATTCTCCCAATGTCGCCAATTGGATGGTAGCTCATCGTCAAGAAACTTCCCCCAGCAGGAAACAAAAGAGATGATGGTCTTCGGTCCCGCCCCCCCCGCACCTTGTCTAATTGTCCTCTTTCTACTGTCTTTAAGCCGTGTAACCGCCGAGACCATTAGCCACGCAACAATTACCATCCTATCAACGCGATTCCCTAATTACTATGGCCAAGTGACTGGAACTTGGAGGTTGGGTCTTCGACCCCCGATGATGACGAGACGACCGAGACAAGTTACGAAAGGTTGCGAGTATGAACGGGACTTTTTTTTTTTTTTTTTTTTTTTTGGGGGGATCGAGGGGATCGAGGCGAAGGAAAACGGTAATTGTAATTGACGATTTTACGCGAAACTTACCACTTGCAATTGTCCGTTATTATTCTGATGCAATATATCACGATGACATGCTCGTTGGGTCTTGATAAATGTCGCCAACGTCAGTGCTCGCCTGTAAAACAACTGTGGATTAGCCGTTTGTTGTTCGGGGCGGAGCTTGGTTTGAGAACCACTGGACTAGGCGAACGGGTGGGGGAACAGGTATTTTTAATCTTAAAAAGAAGAGTAATGCGAGCAAAGAGGACTCGAGGGCACTCAATCGAAGCGAGAGGAGTGTTCTGAGGTTAGGTCAAGTGACATTGGTCCCCGCACAGGGATTCTCAATCTCCGAGAGACGAGTAAAGGAAGTGTTTTGAGGTTCGGTTGAGCGCCATTGGGCAAAGAGGGCACAGGGGCTCTCAATCGCTGCGACAAGAGTGACGGGAGTGTTTTGAGGTTATGTCAAGTGTCACCGGTCAGCGCACGGGGGGCGGAAGGGCGGGGGGGGGGGGGGGGGGGGGGTCCAGGGGTTCTCAATCGAGCATAACTATTCGTAAAACAGTTTTACTCACTTCATTGACTTCCTCGTAATAGAGACCATCGGGATTTGAGGAATTCTTCGTCACGGTCCACATTGGCACGTGTTTGTTGCTTTTGAACAAACCTTGGTCGGCTCAAGCGACAATTTGTAATTTTTTCCAAACGCCTTGAGATGAATGTGGGCTGGTTTGTTGTTTTTTTGATTCCGACTATGCACCGTGTGCAACACCGGCACCACCTCGTACTGAGGAACTGCAATTGATTCCGACTATGCACCGTGTGCAACACCGGCACCACCTCGTACTGAGGAACTGCAAATAAACGTTTTTTTTTTTTTTTTCTTTCTTTCTTTTTCGTCTTCGTCTTCGATTTGAAAGGCGTGGTCGATTCTTACCTGATTGGTCCGGGCCCGTTTGAAACACCGACATCGTCTCTTCTGCCGTCATGCGTTCGTGAATCTGAAACATAAATCATG
>CAWVQM010000315.1:0-25554 GCA_963932345.1 Ophion ventricosus | reverse complement strand
GGAGACAGGAAAAAAAAAACGGAAGAAACAAAGAAAAGTTTGAACTCGAGGCGTGATAATGAAAAATTTCACGTACCATTGTACTCAAGTTTAATTACGGCTAATAAAGTATTAAGGAAAAAAAAAACATTTGATGCAAAATGTACGATTGTTTATTGAAAATGGAAAAGGAGCTAAAAGCATTTCAATAACGTTAAATAAGATTGAAAAAGCGCTTCAATATTAAAACTAACAGGAATGAATATTATTTAAAACTCCTTCAGCGGGCCAAAAACCGAAAATTGAAATAATTTTGTGTCTATCCTAATGCAAATGCTCTTAAAATACAATTACCAAAAGTATTTCTAGTTGGTTTTATAAATGTGTTATTTGTTATAATTGCAGAGAATTAAATAAACAGAATTCCACTAACGAAAAGGATTGAAAAAATTTAAATAATTGTGTCTACCCTAAAGTATTGGGTGAAGTAAAAAGTTCTGAGCGTTTTCCGCTAGATGACTTTAGTGAGCCATATCTCATGATGTATACATCGCATCGGGCCATACTATACGGCGATTTAAAGGTGACATTACGCTTCGAAAAAAAGTTCTTTGACAGTTTTGTGTTTGGTGAAGCCAGTTGTGTGTTAAAGCGTTCCAAAATGGAGGTAAAAAAAAAAGAGAAAATTCGATACATTCTTCAGTACCACTACGACCAAAGTGAAAGGGCGGAGCAGGCGGCCAAAAAAAATTGTGATGTTTATGGAGCCAATACAGTATCGAATGCAACAGCAAAGCGATGGCTCCAACGATTCCGTTCTGGTAATATGGACGTCGAAGATGAGGCACGCTCTGGTAGGCCAATCGTCGAAAATGTCGATAAAATCATGGAAATCGTCGAGTCGGACCGGCATGTGAGCACTTATTCCATTGCCAGGAACTGAAGATTAGCCAGAAAAGCGTTTGGAAGCATTTGCATAAGGCTGGTCTCCAGAAGAAGCTCGATGTATGGGTGCCACACGAATTGACGCAAAAGAACCTTTTGGACCGAATTGATGCCTGCGATTCTTTGCTGAAACGGTAACGACATCGACCCATTTTTGAAGCGGATGGTGACTGGCGATGAAAAATGGGTCACATACGAGAACAACAGCCGAAAAAAGATCGTGGTCCAATCGCGGTGAGCCGGCCCAAACGATCGTCAAGCCCGGATTAACGGGCAAGAAGGTTTTGCTGGTGTGTTTGGTGGGATTGGAAGGGAATAATCCACTATGAGCTGCTCCCATCGGGCCAAACACTCAATTCGGACATCTACTGTCAACAACTGACCAGATTGAAGCAGGCGATCGACCAGAAGCGGCCAGAATTGGCCAATAGGAAGGGTGTTGTGTTCCATCAAGACAACGCCAGGCCGCACGCATCTTTAACGACGCGCCAGAAGCTCCGAGAGCTTGGATGGGAGGTTCTATCGCACCCGCCGTATAGTCCAGACCTGGCACTAAGCGATTATCACCTTTTCAAGCATTTGCAAAATTTTCTTGACGGTACAACACTGGCCTCAAGAGAGGCTTGTGAAAATGAGCTGGTCAAGTTTTTTACCAATAGGGACGAGGACTTCTCCAATCGCGGAATTATGAAATTGCCTTCAAAATGGACAAAAGTTATCGAACAAAACGGCGCATATTTAATCTAAATCGGATAATCCTATGTTAATTTCATCGTCGAAATAAAGCGAAAAAACGCTCAGAACTTTTTACTTCATCTAATATTTTGCATACATCTCTGCCAAAATTTAAATTTCAATTTATTTAAAAAATCCTTTGTTCAATCACGAGCTATACTTATCTACTAGTAGAAAAAAATTGGTTTTTTAACTTCAGATAAAGCTATCATGAGTTATCCAGACCACCACGAGGACACTTTTTTTTAGGGGGTCTCCGGAACCAGGTCCCCACCGGCTGAATTTCCCCAAATGTTTGGATGAAATTTTTTAAAAATATTATTGAAACTTTGCTCTTTTATGTGCATAACATTTCGAATAAAACAATTTATATATTATTTTTTAAAAAATATAGAGAAAATATGTTTTTTTTTTGGTTTCGAAACCCACGTAACTCCTTAACCTTTATCAAACTTGCCAATATCAAGATTTTGTAAAAGCGCTCTTAATTTAAAGTTCAAACGAAGAATGTTCGAAAATTTTCTGAAATTTCTCAAAATGTACCGACCATGTGGCGTACGAGCAGTAATCATTAGAAGTGAAAGTGAAAATCAGGGCAAAAAAAGTTTCACTTTAAAAAAGAAACTAAAAAAAAGCAAAATCTTTCTCGCTTCGATCGTTCATTGTCGATAAATTATTGGGGACGAAAATCCCTCGCGGCTAATAAAGTATCGTGTGCCTATCGCGCGTGTGTACGGAACAATAACAATAGCACGGTGCGCGGGGAGGAGGTGACGAGGCGGTGGAGCAATGAGGGGGCGATAAAGATTTCCGCTCGACGCGAGAAGTTAATTACCCTTTATCGCGAGATCGTGATCGCTGCGGGCTTCGAGGTGTCATCCGATCAAGCGAGAGCACACGGCCGCGTCGAGTATGACGACTATAAACGCATATACCTCTCTCTCTCTCTCTCTCTCTCTCTCTCTCTCTCTCTCTCTCTCTCTCTCTCTTTCTCTCTCTCTCTCTCTCTCTCCTCTCTCTCTCTCTCTCTCTCTCTCTCTCCCTCTCTCTCTCTCTCTCTCTCTCTGTCTCTATGTGTGTGTGTGTAGGTGTATGATAAACCTTCTTTTTTTTGCCTGCTTCAGCAAATGACTCTGGCACCCAATCCGTGCCCTTATCGATACGAATAGCGAGATAACGCGAGACAGCAGCGTGGCGTGCAGTCTACATAATGAGCTATGGATATACGACGGGGCTGCGTTGATCGGGACAAAGGGGGATGATGACTTTTAGAAAGCTGCGGAGACGCGACGACTCTCGGCGCCATTTATGACTGATCATTGCCATCATAGTCATCGCCATTATCGATATAGCCGAGATACGAGGTATGACTAATCGTTGATACGATTCCTTAACGAGACTTCCACTGTATACTCGCATACGAGTACAGTGAGAACTCGATTTTGTTGGGGAGCGGGGGCAGGGGGAGGCACTGGTAAAAGATCGAGTTCAAGCCGAGAGGTGTGGCTAGAGCATTGTTGAGGGGTACGAAAAAGTGGGAGCATGCGCGTTCTGTAGTGACAGAAAAATTCTTTTGATATTAACTAGATGCGTCTGATTGTTTTTTTTTGTTGTTTGTTTTGAATTAGGTAGATTTTTCGTGAAATCAAATTTTTCCTATTGCATTCCATTGGAGTTATTATTTTAAATATATTTCACGTTCTTGGGGTGAGGGCAAGTCAGCATTTTCAAAAAATCGTTGGTTGCATTTTCTCAAAGTATAGCATTTGAAAAGTATTCTTTGAAAATTTTTGACAAATCGGAGCATTGTTCATGAAGATATACAAGTTTGATTAAAGACGATTACAATGCCTTGCCAACGAATGTACCAGGTGTATTAGTATGAAATGCGGATTTCAGACAACAGATGGTGGACCAATGCAGTTTTTGCTATAAAGATTTGATACTGCGCCATTTTGTTGTGTCATCAACAAGTGTCAGACGCGCACGAGTGATAAATTGGAAAAGTGTGTTGCATAGTGTTGTGTTGTTGTGTTCAATATGTCGAAATTTATACCGAACAAAGAGCATTCGCGGACAGCATTAATTTTTTGTTTTCATTTGAAGTAAAACTGATGCTGAATCATACCGATCACTTCGAGAAGCTTATCGTGAACGTGCTCCATCGCAAGATACGTGTGAACAATGCTTTCGGCGTTTCAAAAGTGGTGACTCCGATGTTGCAGACAAGGAACATGGAAAACCGCCAAAAAAAATACGAAGATGTGGAATTGCAAGCATTGTTGGACGAAGATGATTCGCAAACACAAAAACAACTCGCCGAGCAATTGGGCGTTAGTCAACAAGCTGTTACCAATCGGCTACGAGAGATGGGAAAGATTCAGAAGACCGGTAGATGGCTACCACATGAGTTGAACGACAGGCAAATGGAAAAGCGCAAAAACACATGTGACATTTTGCTCGCTCGGTACAAAAGGAAGTCGTTTTTCCATTGTATAGTTACAGGGGATGAAAAGTGGATTTATTTTGAGAATCCCAAGCGCAAAAAATCATGGGTAGACCCAGGCGCACCATCCACATCGACCGCAAAGACCGAATCGCTTTGGCAGAAAGACGATGCTCTGTGTTTGGTGGGACCAGAGGGGCGTGGTCTATTATGAGCTGTTAAAAACCTGGGGAAACGGTTAATACTAAACGTTACCAACAACAATTGACCGATTTGAAGCGTTCGCTGCTTGAAAAAAGGCCAGAATACCGAAAGAGGCAACACAAAGTCATTTTTCTTCATGACAATGCTCCATCACATACGGCAAAACCGGTTCGCGACACGTTGGAAGCACTCAGCTGGGAAGTTCTACCCCATGCGGCTTACTCACCAGACTTGGCTCATTCCGATTACCACTTGTTTGCATCGATGGGTCACGCACTTGCTGAGCAGCGCTTTGGTTCGTACGAAGATGTGAAAAAATGGCTCGATTAATGGTTCGCAGCAAAAGGGGAAGATTTTTACTGGCGTGGTATTCACAAATTGCCCGAAAGATGGGAAAAATGTATAACAAGCGATGGAGCATACTTTGAATAAAGCACTTTTTATCATTCTTCCGAATTGAGCGTGTTTTCTTTAGAAAAAAAATCGCATTTCATACATGTACAGCTGGAATGATTGAAAATATTTTGAAATTGAAAAAAAAAATACATTCTAAACAAATAGAAACGTAACAGCTCGTAAGGCAATGAAAAACATTATTTGACTCGAACAGATCCTAGTTAAGGGGGGAAAATCACAGTAAAATTTCCAATTTTTCGAAAAAAAAAAAATTCGCTTAAAAGGTGCTTTAGGGTCTTAAAAATAATATACCAAATGATGGAATACGGCAAAAGTGTCCGAGTGCCCAAATTTTTCATTCTGCGGTAACGCCTCTCAGGTATGCTCCGAGCGCCTTTAAACTTTAAACGCGTTTTTCTCGAAACCACTTTTTTTGAGCTCGCCGAAGACATAACTCGAGCAAATCTTTACCGATCAACTTGAAATTTTGACAGTAGCTTCGAAATATCTTTCTCCACGGAGCTACGTAGGATTTTTATTTTATATGGCTTAGTTTTTTTTTATCGACGATTTTATGGCGTTTTTTTTTTGTTAAAAATTTAACTTTATTTTCAAACATGCACCATTTTGTGAAGAATCAATATATCGAAAAAATCCTACGTAGCTCGCTAGCTGTTGTTATATGAAAACTAAAAAAATTTGGTTTTTTCTTCCAGGTCAAAAATTAAGGAGTCTACGTCTTCGGCCATCGACACGCTTTCAAAAATAGGCGCCTTGGGACATATGCTGCGCAGCCGCCATTTTTAAATATTTTTTATTGAAAAAATTACATTTTGTACTTTTTTAGTATTGCTATAAAACCTACTTTACAGATTTTCGATTGATACTTTTATTCAGCCAAAATTAATTCCCGAAAATATGCCTATTTTTTTGTGTGCTACTGTGATTTCCCCCCTTAAATCAAATAAAATTGCCTAACAGTTTGTTGAGCAAAAACTTTTTGAACATCAGTTGACATCGTTCCTCGCCGTTTCATTTCTCTCCTCACCCTTCAAGAAAGGCGGTATTTTCTACTTGACTCGCACCGATCAATCGTCGCATTTATTACTATATCCAATAATCCAGAGTAAGAACAACTCCACGGCCAATAACAATCGAAAGCCAATAATTCAACAATCCTAAGATAATGGAAAATATATATTTTTACTCACATCTGCAGATCAGCCAAGAACGTCAATTCCGTTTCGTACCTGTCGATCAAACGAGAAACAGATAAAAGAAAATGTAAAAAAAAAGCACGCTCCTCAACATTACGGTACAAAACATCACTTTTATTTGCCGCAACGACACTCGCTCGTAATTATCTTCTCATGAAAAGTTTTTCGTTGATGGTTCTTTCTTTTTTTTTTTAAGTTATTCCAGTGAGTGCGCGTCACAGCCAACAGCGAAGAGCGCTCGTATAAGCTCGTGAGTGCTTCATCGTGATACACGAGGACGTAAATTTTTTAATGGAGCGCGAGGATCGAAACTTTCACGTGTGCGTGCGTTACATATAGTTTGATATAAAATGGAAAGGCTTATTTCAAAGCCTTTGAGTACCGCACTCTAGAGCCACAATGTCCCGATAGCCAACGTTAAATAAATACAATGAATTTAAAATACTTTTTCCTATACGTGCGCATGTCTCTGTTAAAACGGAAGTCTCTATGGATTTCTGAAGAGTGCCACCCTCCTCTTCTCTCATAGTGCGACGATTCTCCACCTCGTGCTGCCATATCGAACGAATTACGTCACGAATTTATTGGATTAATCTCGTACGGCTGGCACAGTTTGGTTGCGCGAGAGAGATGCTGAGGGAGGGGGCGGCAGGATGAAGAGAAGCTGGATGGAGAACTCGCGAGAGAGAATTGGAGAGAGATGAAAGAGAGAGAGAGAGATAAAGAGAGAGAGAGAGAGAGAGAGAGAGAGAGAGAGAGAGAGAGAGAGAGATAGAGAGATAGAGAGAGACATTGAGATACGAGTTGCCTGAGGGTGAGGCCACATTTCATTGTCCTGCCGCACGCAACACAGAAGTTGCTCTTCACAAAACGCGTATATATAGGAGTATAAACCTCGAAGGAACGCCGGCAGCAGGAGAGTTCCGATGTGTTCCCTCTCGTAGTTTGTTTTAACGCGTGTGTGTGTGTGCGTGTGTGTGTGCGTGTGTGTGTATCGCTGAAGTTGTATTTACGTTGTGTGGCCACAATGCTCGGTTGATCCAGGGGATATGCTGGCCTCGTGTCCCGGACCAGCCAAACTTCCTCATAAAGAAAAACAAGAGAGATGCGCCGCGAGAGAAAGAACTGCCGTTTGTCAATGCTACGTGACGGACAACGCCGGTTCGCCATAAGCTGCGGTAAATGAAGGAAAAGCTCTCCATCTCCCTCCGTTCCTTCGCGTTGTCTTTCTCCTTCTATCGGTGAAAGATGCGGGAGAACGGGAATGGAAGTTGAACGGAGAGTAAGGGAGAGAGAGAGAGAGAGAGAGAGAGGGGGGGGGGGAGATTGAGGTTGAGGAGAGAAAGCGAGGAAGAGAAGAGACCGAAGTTGGAGACAGTGGAGAAGAGACAAAAGCACCGCAAGATCCAACCAATCGTTGTTGATTCTTTTCTCTAATTGCGTGCCACCAAGCAAAGTCTGTCTTCATCCTGAAGAATGGCAATGGCGCAATTGATGAACAATGCACGACAGGTTTGCCTTTAGCGTAGTTGAGGTTGTTCAGCTGTTGCGTAATGTTAAGAGTTTGACATTTTTTGGACAATATTTGCGAACATGTGTTACGAATACGTGTAAAATTGCAGGTATTGGGTGAAGTAAGAAGTTCTGAGCGTTTTCCGCTAGTTGTCTTTAGTGAGCCATATCTCACGATGTATACATCGTAGAGGGTCATACTATACGGCGATTTAAAGGTGACATTACGCTTCAAAAAAAGTTCTTTGACAGGTTTGTGTTTGGTGAAGCCAGTTGTGTGTTACAGCGTTCCAAAATAGAGGTAAAAGAAGAGAAAATTCGATACATTCTTCAGTACCACTACGACCAAGGTGAAAAGGCGGCCAAAAAAATTTGTGCTGTTTATGGACCCAATACAGTATCGAATGCAACGGCAAAGCCGTGGTTCCAATGATTCCGTTCTGGTAATATGGACGTCGAAGATGAGGCACGCTCTGGTAGGCCAATCGTCGAAAATGTCGATAAAATCATGGAAATCGTCGAGTCGGACCGGCATGTGAGCACTTATTCCATTGCCCAGGAACTGAAGATTAGCCAGAAAACCGTTTGGAACCATTTGCATAAGGCTGGTCTCAAGAAGAAGCTCGATGTATGGGTGCCACACGAATTGACGCAAAAGAACCTTTTGGACCGAATTGATGCCTGCGATTCTTTGCTGAAACGTAACGAAATCGACCCATTTTTTAAGCGGATGGTGACTGGCGATGAAAAATGGGTCACATACGAGAACAACAGCCGAAAAAGATCGTGGTCCAATGGCGGTGAGCCGGCCCAAACGATCGCCAAGCCCGGATTAACGGCCAAGAAGATTTTGCTGTGTGTTTGGTGGGGTTGGAAGGGAATCATCCACTATGAGCTGCTCCCATCGGGCCAAACACTCAATTCGGACCTCTACTGTCAACAACTGACCAGATTGAAGCAGGCGATCGACCAGAAGCGGTCAGAATTGGCCAATTGGAAGGGTGTTGTGTTCCATCAAGACAACGCCAGGCCGCACACATCTTTAACGACGCGCCAGAAGCTCCGAGAGCTTGGATGGGAGGTTCTATCGCACCCGCCGTATAGTCCAGACCTGGCACCAAGCGATTATCACCTTTTGAAGCATTTGCAAAATTTTCTTGATGGTACAAAACTGGCCTCAAGAGAGGCTTGTGAAAATGAGCTCGTCAAGTTTTTTACCAATAGGGACGAGGACTTCTTCAATCGCGGAATTATGAAATTGCCTTCAAAATGAACAAAAGTTATCGAACAAAACGGCGCATATTTGATCTAAATCGGATAATCCAAACTATGTTAATTTCATCGTCGAAATAAAGCGAAAAAACGCTCAGAACTTTTTACTTCATCTAACATAAGAATAGCTATAGAAGTACGTAGGATTTTTTTTTGATATATTGTTTTTTGTCAAAATGGCGCATTTCTAAAACAAAAGGTATAAAATGCCATGAGAAAATCGTCAGAAAATTGTTTATAAAAATGGAACTATGCAATATAATAAATAAAATCCTAAGTAGTGCCACAGAAAATGTAATTCATAATAAACAGTTAAAATTTCAAGTGAATCGGTTGAAATTTGAGTTATGAGTCCGGCCGACTTGAAAAATGTAGTTTTGAGATAAACGCGTTGAAAGTTAGTAGAAAGTCAGGACATGAATCAAGAGGGGTTGCGCTAGAATTCGAAAATCGAGTACTCAGAGATTTTTCACCCCCACAATCTTTTGGAATATAATTTTATACGTACTAAAGTACATTTTTAACAAAAAAAAAATCAATTTTTGGAAAATCCTCGAGTGGCCTAAGGCCCCAATGGAAGATTGGAAAATGGGGAAACCGTTCAAAGAGTTGGTTTGGGTTGCTGGCGTAGATTTATTCGCTGACACGGGAGTTTGCCAAAAGCACTTTGAGCACAACGACAGTCCCTTCGTGTTTGCGCGTTCAATTTGCTCAAGCCAAACAAATTCGTTGATGAAGCGTGGTTGAAGCTGCTTAGCCGCGTACAATTATACCAAGATCAGGATAACTCACGAGTGACAAACGGAATATGTTAGGAATCGGTAGGGAGGAATAGGGCGGAATTGTTGGGTCTCAGTGACCCAACGAATTACGTCGTTGGGTCACTGAGAAGTAACGACGAGAATTTGAAGCTCGTCAAACGGATCGTCAGTAGCGTTCTTAGGGTATTGCAGTATTGAGTAAAATATGCCAAGTAGGTTTGATCCCAACGGGTACTGGTTTTATTCCTCCAATGAAACTAGCCGATCTCTTTAGGATCCGGATCATTTTCGTATTTCTATTTCAATCTGCTTCGAATTGAAGTAAAAAAGATACCAGTGTCAATGGCTCATTTCTCAGCCAGATAAAATGCTAATTTCTTTAGTATTCCACAAAAGGATCAGAACTTCGGAACATCGTCAAAAAGCACGAAAACCAGGACTTGCTTTCCAACTTGCGTAGAGAAAAGAATTTATATTTATCTCCAGGACGATTTAAAAATCGCTTGTCTCTCGGTCAACCGGTATACGTATGTATACGTATCTTATAGGTCTATATAAATACGTATATCTGTATACTTTAATGCGCGCCAATAGCCTGGTGGAAGCAGCTGCCACTTTTACTCACCGGATTTGCCAATCCCCGCATTCGCGAGGTAATCCTATCAGCGAGGGCCCGCGTGATAAGTTGCCTTTCGTGGCGAGTAGCTTCACTCGTTCTCTGCCCCTCTGCCTTCGTCTCACTTTCTCTCTGTCTCTCTCTCTCTCTCTGTTTTATCTAGCTGAGAGAGAGAGAGAGAGAGAGAGAGAGAGAGCGACAACCGTGAGGCAGAGAGATAGACAATTCTGTGTGACTTCAAAGGTATGTCTCGACTTGCTCCCGCGATACATAGTTACGTAAGACACGGCAGCCTCGTTCCCGGCAATTATCATTTACCAGCGAGAAGAGTGAAGAAACGAGAAAAGAGAGAAAAAGTTGACCGTCGAGTTATATTTCGCTGGGGTAAAAATCTCGACGGCTAGTTCTGTTGTGTCTTATGGTTTCGACTTTTCACTCGCCAGCATGTACATACAGGGTGTTCGAAAAGTTGACCTTCCAACAGTAAAGACGTCATCGAAAAAATGCTGCACAATTGCCATTTTGACATGTATCGCTGTGAAAAAATAATTTTTGTATAGACAATTACGTGTATAATAAAACCCCTACTTTGTAATTCCGATTTATTTTATGGTTTCGCTGAAAAACGTCACATAATATGCCCTTTTTGCCTTTAGAGTGGCCTAAGGCCTTAATTTAAAAAAAAACTACTGACCATATGCGGTTTTTTTTTTAAATATGTAGCCTGATGATGGGGCTTTCACATGAAAATGCAGTCTTCATAATAGTCATCATAAGTTCTTCGAGTAAAATGAATTTGTAATAACATTTTGGATCACATGCACAACAAATTTCCGAATGAAAACCGTAGTAATAAGCAGACAGAAGGCAAAACACTTACAGAATGTCAATTCAATTGCAGTGACATATTATCCACTGTATTCTGAAAAGAAAAGTCCTCAAGCGTTTTTTTCTCCGACACACTGTTCTCCAGATATGAAGAACAGCGTTACAGCCAATCCGAAGTGTCGGCGAAGCTTAGATGGTGGTGGGGCTCCAATGAGAAAGCGCCACGCCCCTTTCACACCGCATAGTATTGGTCTGAGCTAAAGGAATTAATATCCAAGCAACGATAGTTCGGAGACTAAAATGGATAAGGACTTTTCTCTTTGGAATTTAACGATCTATCCGAGTCTGCATAGATCCCGTGTCTTTTTGGACACCCTGTGCATATCGTACCATGTATATGTGTGTAGGATAACTGTTTATTCTAGCTAACGAGTCTTGTACACACACCGTACGCCTTAGAATGGCTAATAAGACCGCGGCAAGTCCGAGCTACATCCATAAGACACCAGTGGTTAGCTGAACCGCAAGGGAATATAAACGTAGCCGCGCGGTATTGTCTATATAAGACGAACGTGATGGCCAAAAGAGAATATCGTATCAGCCATCCATCACTCGCGCGCGGGGCCTTCAACAGGTTCGCCGTCTCTCACGTCGCCCTCGTTAAACAACGATTGACCGCAATTGTTAACCAACTCTAGTGAAGTTATGGCACAGGTGACATCGCACAAGTTTCATTTGCCTGGTAAGCAACCCCACCAACGACAGCGACACCGTGACACAAGAGTGCGCGCTGGTTGGACGGAATACACGAGGCACATCGCACGGGAATATATATTATCCTCGTGGCTGGTCGAGAGCTAATTGCTTCCTAACCGGGGCTTCTCGCCGTTACAGTACCCGGTTACGAAAAACCCGTTAAGTCTTGGGAACATCGAAAAAGAAACGGACTTTAAACAACGACAAAAATATGTATTGTACGAGGTAAATGTGATGAGAGACACGACCGGAGGAAATAGTTGGGTTAATGTCTGATAGTTGCTGAAGGTGCCTCCTTCTCGTGTCACATTAGGAGCCCAGCTTTTTGTTTGAATTTGTTGCCATAGATCGAGAAAAACTTGGGTGCGATTTTACGAAACCACGGTGCAAGTGAAAATTTGTTGTTGGTTTCATCCAGAAATCGCTGAAAGCAAATATCAGTTTGTTTTCGTCGTTTTGGTTTAAGATTTTTATTATTAATCGTCGAGGAGGTAAAAGGAAGTAAAGGCAGGTACGAGAATTTTCAATTTTTATTTTTATTTGTATAATCATTATGATAATACGAAAGATGTTGGCTAAAAAAGTATTAAGTAAAAAAAAACATTTGTGCGATGTAAGATTTATCGTTGTGCATTTAAAAAAAATGGGACTAAAAATACTCCACGAATTTTAAATAACATTGAAAATGCGCTTCAATATTAAGGCCTTAGGCCACTCTAGAGGCAAAAAAGGCATGTTTTGTGATTTTTTTTTCAGCGAAACCATAAAATAAATCGGAATTACAAAATGGGGGTTTTGTTATACATGTAATTGACTATGCAAAATTATTTTTTCACAGCGATACATGTCAAAATGGCGACTGTGCAGAATTTTTCCGATGACGCCTTTATTTCTGGAAGGTCAACGGCCGGATCAACAGCTCCTATAATTTTTCAGTTGTGATGAGACACTAAAGTTTTTTTGATTATATATAAGAATTGCTATAGAAGTACGTAGAATTCTTTTTGATATATTGTTTTTTGTCAAAATGGCGCATTTCTAAAATGAAAAGTATAAAATATCATGAGAGTCGTCAGAAAATTGTTTATAAAAAGGAACTATGCAATATAATTTTAAAAAGTCCTACGTATTGCCTCAGAAAATGTAATTATAAATATACAGTTGGATTTTCAAGTGAATCGGTTGAAATTTGTTTGAGTTATGAGTCCGGCCAACTTGAAAAATGTAATTTTGAGATAAATGCGTTTAAGGGGTTACGTGGGTTTGAAAATTTCATGATATCCATTTTTTAATTTTATTATCTAATAGTACAATATGTCTAGAATATTCTCCCAAAGCTTGAAATCAATCGGAGTAAAAGTCTAGGAGAGATTTTTACTCCGAGAAGTCTAGGAAAGTCTTTTTGAAGTCCCTGGACACGATTTCTCAAAAACGAATGCACCGATCTTATTGAAATTTCGCACACTTCTTCAAAATAGCATTGACTAGTGATTGAACGAAGCTTTTTTTATTTTTCGATTACAACTAATTTTACAAGGCACTGTTATGTCAATTGTACCAAAAATTGAACAATTTTGCATACAACTCTGCCAAAAATTCAAATTTTAATTTTTTTGAAAGTCCTTCGTTCAATCACGAGCTATACTTATCTACTAACAGAAAAAAATTGTTTTTGTTTTTATTTCAGATAAAACTATCATGAGTTATCCTGACCACCACGAGGACACTTTTTTTTTAGGGTTTCCGGAAACCACGCCCCACCGGCTGTGTAAAATCCTAGAGTGGCCTAAAACCAAATCGAGCCAAATCGAGCCAAAACCAAAAATTCGAATAATTTTGTGTTTATACTAATTGAAATGCTATTTAAATGCAATTACCAAAAGTATTTGGTATTAGTAATTCGTTTTATCAATGTGTTATTCATTATAATTGCAGTTAATTAAATTAACAAAATTCTACTAACAAAAAGGATTCAAAAATATAAATAACTGTGTTTATACGATAATTGCATTTTACTTAATTTAAAACAAATACTTGTTCTTTAATTCTTGAATACACAATAACTTTCAAAAAACCAAAGCAATAAAATAACACAACTTTTATAAAAGGCGCAAATATCAAGACTTTGTGAGAGCGCGCAATTCGAATTTCAAACGCATAAACTAAAGCAACTAAAACCAAAAAACTAAAGCAATAAAATAACACAACCTTTATAAACAGCGCAAATATCAAGACTGTGAGAGCGCTCAATTCGAATTTCAAACGCATAAAACTTGCCCGAAACGTACCGACCACGTGGCATCTGAGCCAGCAGTCATTGAAAGTGAAAGATTCGACATGCATAACCGAATTTCGATTGGACGTGACGCATGTCTCACGAAATGCTTAACCGAACGAAAAACGGATCTAAAAAAGTTTCACATTATACAGAACATTCGCCGCATCGAAAGAACGTTTGAATCCCAAAAATTAGGGAATCAATGGATGGAAGTACAAGTGGTACATCAGCACGTTCAACCAAAGTGAGGCAGATTGGAGATTCAGCCGAGCGGGTTCACAGGCCAAGCACCTTTCGAATATTGGACATCTGTTTTTCACAAAGTGATAACTAGCTGATAAGAAAGTTCCATGATTTCGATGTCTGACCCAAATAACTTTGACTGTGCGCTGGAGAGGACGGCAGGGTCGTCGCCACTGTCGATGCCATAGCGAAAGTGCTTCAGTCACGCGAAAGTCAAAAGGTTTCCATTATGCTCGAACGTTATTCCGTGTGGCACACGAGACGTTGCTCTAGGCGCGCTCACCCACACACCAGACACACACGCACATGGGCATAAACTGTGTGGCATGTTAAGCCCCGATCGATTATCGATTACTTCTGCACTCCCCTATTCTTATTCGCTGCTCCTCGTCATTTGCTTCCGCCTACCATTTTTGTTTCAAGAGTGAAAGCGGGGGGGGGGGGGGGGGGTTGAGCTACCTGGGATATGTCCTCAGTGAAGACGTCTGTCACGCCAAGGGCAGATCACGCTTCGGGCATACCAGGCAAGCGTGATAGCTTTTGGCCTCGTCCAGGCCGAGAGCGAGTTTAGGAGAACTTCGAGCGAAGCTTTGAAGAAAGACGAAAGGAGCGGACAACGCCACGGTAAGACGATGAAAAGCAGGAAGGTCTTATTTACTTTGATGGCGAGGAGACAAGAGGGGAGAGAGAAGCTTCGCTACGGGTTCTACTTCAGATCCGCGAGGTACACCTGTTCTTCTCGACCATGCGTTAAATTCCTCAGAAGCATTTTGCCCTCATCCTCTCTCTCTATCCTTCTTTGTCTTCTTCTTCTTCATCATCTTCCACCTTTCTCGTGAGCAACGGTCTGCTTTGAACACACGAAGCCCACGCGAGTTCTTCTCAACCCAGGGGCAAGAAGACGAACGGAAAAGAGACGAAAGATGAGACCTCGTTGATAGAGAAACACACATGCAAGAGATGGTATAGTTATACGACTTCCTAAAGCTGTATTGAATGTCCAGATGCACAGAGATAGACACACACACATATTTGATGTATGTCAGGCACGTCAGTGTTGGTCTTGGTATGAAATCGAGACTCTGGGATCCTGGGGTCACTGCGTCTGATTAAAAATGCGACGGATAGGGTTGAACGAGCGAGCAAGAATTAAAGACAAAGAATCGAGACGCACAGGGAGATAGGTATAGAGAGACTGATATATGATAAGATAATTGGATTTGTTTGATTGTAAATAATGAAATTCTTGCACAATGAAATGGTACCGGAAACAATTGGAAGGAACATAGACTTTGTTCCAATGGAGACTCAAACGAAGCTGCAGCTCAGTCTAGCAACAAGATGACACCGGTAGGTGATTGCAATGTAATAATGTAAGTGTCGATGGAACGCTGCACAAGGTGAAAAGTCCATGGTGTTTACCAGGTGTACAAGTATAAAATGCGGATTTCAGACAACAGATGGTGCACCAATGCAGTTTGTGCTATAAAGATTTGACACTGCGCCATTTTGTTGTGTCATCAACAAGTGTCAGACGCGCACGAGTGATAAATTGGAAAAGTGTGTGCATAGTGTTGTGTTGTTGTGCTCAATATGTCGAAACTTATACCGAACAAAGAGCATTCGCGGACGGCGTTAATTTTTTGTTTTCATTTGAAGAAAACTGCTGCTGAATCGTACCGATTACTTCGAGAAGCTTATGGTGGACGTGCTCCATCGCAAGATACGCGTGAACGATGGTTTCGGCGTTTCAAAAGTGGTGACTTCGATGTTGCAGACAAGGAACATGGAAAACCGCCAACAAAAATACGAAGATGTGGAATTGCAAGCATTGTTGGACGAAGATGATTCGCAAACACAAAAACAACTCGCCGAGCAATTGGGCGTTAGTGAACAAGCTGTTTCCAATCGGCTACGAGAGATGGGAAAGATTCAGAAGACCGGTAGATGGGTACCACTTGAGTTGAACGACAGGCAAATGGAAAAGCGCAAAAACACATGTGACAGTTTGCTCGCTCGGTACAAAAGGAAGTCGTTTTTGCATCGTATAGTTACAGGGGATGAAAAGTGGATTTATTTTGAGAGTCTCAAGCCCCAAATGGGTAGACCAAGGCGCACCATCCACATCGACCGCAAGACCGAATCGCTTTGGCAGAAAGACGATGCTCTGTGTTTGGTGGGACCAGAGGGGCGTGGTCTATTATGAGCTGTTAAAAACCTAAGGAAACGGTTAATACTAAACGTTACCAACAACAATTGACCGATTTGAACCGTTCGCTGCTTGAAAAAAGGCCAGAATACCGAAAGAGGCAACACAAAGTCATTTTTCTTCATGACAATGCTCCATCACGTACGGCAAAACCGGTTCGCGACACGTTGGAAGCACTCAGCTGGGAAGTTCTACCCCATGCGGCTTACTCACCAGACTTGGCTCCTTCCGATTACCACTTGTTTGCATCGATGGGTCACGCACTTGCTGAGCAGCGCTTTGGTTCGTACGAAGATGTAAAAAAATGGCTCGATGAATGGTTCGCAGCAAAAGGGAAAGATTTTTACTGGCGTGGTATTCACAAATTGCCCGAAAAATGGGAAAAATGTATAACAAGCGATGGAGCATACTTTGAATAAAGCACTTTTTATCATTCCTCCGAATTTAACGTGTTTTTTTTTTTTTAGAAAACAAATCCGCATTTCATACTTGCACACTTGGTATAAAATATGGTTTAAAATACCATATACTATTCTCTCAGTGTGCTCCAATGCCAAATTTCATTAAACTCAGTGTCAAACGTCATGACTATTGAGGAGACCTGCATCAAGGTGACACTCGATTAATCGCGCCGACATTGAATCCGAGAATCAATCAATCGTGTCAGCTGATTGCTCTCACCCTCTTACATCCACTGTCATTAATCCGAATAAACTTGTCCTAGATCAAAGCCACAGACACGAGCATACACACAGGCAAGATCGATATCTCGTTCTCCAAGTATAAGCTATAGACATGAGAGTGGCAATAAATTGCGAGTTGATACATCAATCCGATAGAGGATTTTGATCCCCTATCGAAAATCATATACACCCTGGGGGACGGTAGGTAGAAAATAAAACTTTGCTCTCTCTCTCTCTCTCTCTCTCTCTCTCTCTCTCTCTCTCCACGAGAGTCTGCAAAAAGGCTGCCGTCCTAGTAGTACTCTGCCCCTTGCAACGAGCAGAGCAATGTCACAGTCCTTTTTCCGCACGTTTTTACGAGGTCAGCGAAGGGTGAGGGCTAGCGGAAGAGCAAAGCAAGAGGAAAAGAGTGACCGGTTTTATCTTTCAGGCATTGGGAAAGAGGGCGCGCGCGGGCGCACGTACACACATAGGGGAGGCGAGATAGCAAACGGAATCTTTCCGTTTATGGTGGATGGTATATACAGGCAGGGCTGGTGGAAGATAAAAAAAAAAGCGGCGCCAATGCTCGTTATCAACATGCAGGTACCCTTACACTGTGGCAACTTTCTTGGCTTCCTCGAGGGGGTCAGCTCTGAGAGCTTCTGCTGCACTTACGAATCTTCCTCGTCTACGCAGTAAATCTGCATACGTATATAGGTATGCCTGTGTTACAAGGCTATGATAAGGAGGGCAGGAGGTTTGAGCGACGGAGGGGCTGTGCTGGTTGCGCAGCTAACCACAATTGTGGGATAGTTGGTGGCCCGAAGGCTTCAACGGATATATATGCGCAACGGCGCGATGCCGTGCATATATGCCGTTTGATATCTTGCTGAAGGTACACCTACACCGTAACCCTACGCTGCTAAGGCCCTGACTTGTCTCACGCTACCAACACAATGCCATCTATGAACATAATGCACAACGCATCCACCATAAGCCACGGGTTGTAGCTTATATTCCGACTTTGGGATGATGCATTATGCTGGATTCTGGGACACACGAGAGTTCATCGTGCACAGTCATTAGATTCGCCAACGCGTCGTGATAACGGGTTGTAACAGAAACTCAACCGGATAATTCCGAGTACTTGTGTTACGGAGCGTTATTACGAGGCTTCGTCACATTTGTTGGTAAAAATGTTCCCGGCAAGTGGAGCGGTTTTACTGATCAATGTTGGAGGATAGGGTAGAGAGGGGCATGTTGACCAAGTTTGGAATTATCGTCCTGTAATTCTTCACGGAGGGTGCTCAGGATCTTTGCGGGGCAGGTGGCGTGGCAAGAGCTGGAAATCGTTGATCGATCAAAATTTAAGGGGGGCAAACGGTTTAGACGCCCTAAAACGAGTCATTTTTCATGAATTTTTTTAAACGGTGATAAAATAATCGTATCATTTTGACATTTTGGCATTATCTTATTACAACTTTCAAGTGTTCAAATTTTTTTGTCTAATAAAACAAAATAGCGGCATTATATTTCTTTAGGCATTTTTTTGCGTGATATCGAAAAGTGGAATTTTTTATATTGATCTGAAAGAGAAATCGAAAATATTTTTCGATTATTGACATGTGTAGGGGAAGAAAATATCTATAAACATATAAAAAAGTATAAAATTAAAAATTGAGTAGACTTTTTAGTTGAATTTTCATATTTTTGACCATTTTCTCGACAATTTTTACCCCAAAAAAGTAATTTATTTACGCGATAACCATAACACTTTAGCTATATCCTTCCGATAATGTTGTAGTGAGAAACCTACGAAAATTTCAGCCAGATCGATCAATAACTTTTTGAGCTACAGTACTGGACAAAAACAAGTACGCACTAGTCGATATTTCTTACCGCACTAAAATTTACATAGCCGAGTCAAAAATAATGGTAATTGAATTTCCCAAGTGGCGTTTTAAAGAGGACAAGTTTACCTTTATTTTGCTTTTTTAGAAAATTCTCTACGATTTTTTTTCGCCCCGGTGAGCACTTTTGAACGTAGCCATTTTTTGGCCGTCGAAAATTAACTGCAAAGTTTGGGGAAAATTTTTTCATCGGGTTTTTCCATGGGAAACTTAAAAAGAATATCAAAACCGACATTTTTATTTTTTAGAAAGTATCGTGCGATTTTTTTCGCCCCAGTATTGCATTTTTAGCTAAAAAAGACATGTTTTTAGAAAAAACGGCGTCATCGAAGAACTATAGGGTTTCAGGGGAAATGTCAAGAAGGTAAAAAGTTGCATGGGTTCACACTGGAGTGGCTGGAATTTTTTCAGAATTTTTTTTTACATTTTTTTTTACCATTTTTGGTTGGTACTTTGATGAGTGGAGAGGCTCCACTTGGGAATTATGGGGTCTAGGACAATTAAGAAAGGAAATTTGTTTACATTTTCATTTTTAATTAACTACAATTTTTCTAGATGTTTTTTTTTTCATTTTGAAAAATAAAATAAAAAAATGAAAATGAAAAAATGAGAAAAAAAATTCTAAAATAATTGTTCTTAATTAAAAATGAATATGTATACAAATTTCCTTTCTCAATATATTGTCCTAGACCCCATAATTCCCAAGTGGAAGCCTCTCCACTCAAAGTACCAACCAAAAATGGTAAAAAAAAAAATGTAAAAAAAAATTCTGAAAAAATTCCAGCGACTCCAGTGTGAACCCATGCAACTTTTTACCGTCTTGACATTTCCTCTGAAACCCTATAGTTCTTCGATGACGCCTTTCTTTCTGAAACATGTCTTTTTTTAGCTAAAAATGCAATACTGAGGCGAAAAAAAATCGTACGAGACTTTCTAAAAAACAAAAATGTAGGTTTTGATATCCTTTTTGAGTTTACCATGGAAAAAACGGAGGAAAAAAATGTCTACAAACTTTGCAGTCAATTTTCGACGGCCAAAAAATAGCCGAAAAATGACCACGTTCAAAAGTGCACACCGGGGCGAAAAAAAATCGTAGAGAATTTTCTAAAAAAGCAAAACAAAGGTAAACTTGTCCTCTTCAAAACGCCACTTGGAAAATTCAATTACCTTTATTTTTGAGTCCGCTATATAAATTTTAGTGCGGTAAGAAATTTCGACTAGTGCGTACTGTTTTTTTTTGTCCAGTACTGTATAGCATGAGCAGTTTTTGAAAATGCAGTTTCGAGATAATCGCGTTTAAAGTTTCAATACGATAATGTGCTTCTACTTGGCCTCGAAGTGTACTCAGGGAAACGTTATTAACCTAAAAGGGAGAGTCCTTGAATCGAGCATAAAGCCACTTGAAGTCTACAAGATTTCTCATTATTGCAATCGCAGCCTTACCGCAGAGCCACCGACGAACAAAACCCAAAGCAACTCTTGAATCTTAACTATCGAAAAACATTTGCGGAAGATAGGAAATGGTATGAATATATGCATGGGGATTAACGTTAGTCTTCTTTTTATACCACACCAACATCTTACACACCAAGTGCAAGGATTCTTACACCCTCAGGATCGATAGTACCGGTGCGCGCTCTCGCGTACACGTTTGGACGTTTACTTGAAGGGAAAGCGGATGGAAGAAGCCACGGAGTGCCTGTCAAGCGATACGCGATAGATTGTAGAAGCGTTGAGAATGGAAAGCTCCTCCGCACGAATAATTCGATAGTCATTGCTCCCATGAGCGATGTTGGCCTCACGGGGGATGCCGCGGCTGTCCGCATGAACGGTAACCGGAGAAAAGGAGATGAAAACGACTGGCAGATGGCCAAAACAGCTATCCAATCGTGAATATAACATTTGCCGATAGAATCTGTAATACATAGGGATCTCCCTAGCCGATGCTCTCCGGCTCACTATCCTATCTGCTAATGCTTAAAGCCGCTACACGTATGGAGGTAAATATCCACATGGATAAAGGTGATATCGACGAAGTTCTACTTCAAGGACCGTCCTCGTAGCAACCCATTGTTTCGACGTTCAATATTTTCGAATTGCCCAATGCCCTCGAATCACCTTTCGATCAACGCAAGCGTATTTGTATGGGGCTCTCATTTCGAGGGCAGGTTAGAAGAAGAAAAAAAATGTCGAAGGACGTTCTCAGCAGCGGCAAGACGTGTTGATAGCCAAAGTTGCTTACATACGGCTCCAAAATATCCTTTCGCCCGTTTGCAGGACATTTCCAAAGACGTTTTTACGACAGCTCGATCATGGCGGTTGACGCAAATACACCGATACGACGGAAAAGAAAAAAAACGTGCTCCGCCTTTCGTCCGATCGCAGGCGATCGCGCAAGCAGACAAATGTCATTTCGCAAAACGGCTGCTCGATATTGACGAAATAAAACGTTCGCGGATAAAAAAGAAAAACGGATACAATTGGCGTTATCATCGCGGAGGCGGTTCTGTGCTACAGCGGCGAAAGGAAATTCGAGTTTGTTGGAAGGTGAATCGATTCTTGAAATATTCCTGAAATATATATATATTTTCTCCGTGTGGAAAACGCCCGATAAGTCGAGCGAGCCAGGGAGAGAAAGAGAGGGACAGAGAGAGAGAGAGAGAGAGAGAGAGAGAGAGAGAGAGAAGGGTTTTTGATACGATCTCTTCAGGAGATAGACTCCGTATAAAAGTAAAAGCTCTATACAATTTTAGGACCGATCTCATCCGTTCAGACCTTGTGCTATATCGTTGCGCAATGTTCTCTCGCTCTCCTGCTCGGTCCCTCTCGATAAAACCGTATTATCATCAACGGCCCGAATAAAATCGCGAAGCGCAATAGTCGCTGACAGAGCGAGACCGAGAGAGAGAGAGAGAGAGAGAGAGAGAGAGAGTCGACTTTGTTCCTATTCCCGAGGACGAGGAAAGGCAACGGAACTTGGTCAAAAACGTTTTCCAATCCATTTTCAACTGGTACCACACACCAGATTATAGGAAAGAAGAAGCTTCTTCTTGGTCTGTTTTTCACTTTTTTTTTTTTACTTTTTCCGACCGTTTCCCGATCGTTCGACTCGTTCGGTGGGCGATTGCGGAATCGTCAGTTTGCCAGTAGAATACATGCACGTGTATATATACGACGGTGGGCAGAATGTGTGTTCGTGTGCCCGCGAAAACTTTTCGAGAGACGAACGATGAGGGTAAAAGAAGAAGATTCAACTGAGTCTTCAAACTGTTCGCTCTTCTCTCGATTCTCTCTCTCTCTCTCTCTCTCTCTCTCTCTCTCTCTCTCTCTCTCTCTCTTTCTCTCTCTTTTTCTCTCTCTTTCTCTCTCTCTTTGGTCTGTTACTATGACGGAATTTATCTCGGCCGCTTACCTCGCGTACTTTCGATAAGTATTCGAAAAAGTCCTGCCCCTTTGCAGGACTTTTTAGACCAGCGATCGTTTTCCCCTGTTCCCTACGGCATACCGCGGGTCTACTCGGGGCAAATCGAGAGAGAGAGAGAGAGGGAGAGAGAGGGAGAGGGGGGGAGAAAGAGGGGGGAGAGAGAGAAAGAGGGGAGAGGGAGAGAGAGAGAGAGAGATTGATTGATTGATTGATTTGTTTATTTATGCCCTAGTCACGAGACTATGGGGCAAAAAATTTCAATGCACTACGTATACAGCTTTTTACAATGACGAAATGCATTCAGCACAGAAGAAACGCATATTACAATATACTTACTAAACAATTTTACAGCTTTTAGCAATAAATGAATGATTATACAGCTTATTTACAGCGTTTCCAACAAAAAAACGGAGATAGCAATGTTACCTTATATGTAATTAGTTTTACAAACAAACTTACGTCTATACTCGTGTCGAGTAGCGAAAGATACCGAAATACAATTGTGGCTTACATCTGTTATGCTTTGCGGAGAATTGTTCAATTTCAAAATCAATTTCGCTCAGTATTGACGGTACCTTCGAGAAATTATATTTACCGGTGGTTACTCTAAACTTATTTACGAGTTTTGCAATTTATGCGATAGCAGCGCCAGTTTATTACAATTTCATGATACAATATATTGTCGAAGTAATATTTTCGACATATCCTGTAATTCACTTTCAATGGGTTTATCATAGAGAGAGAGAGAGAGAGAGAGAGAGAGAGAGAGAGAGAGGGGGGGGGGGGGGGAGAGGGAGAGAGGGAGAGAGAGGGAGAGAGAGGGGGAGAGAGAGAGAGAGAGATGTAGATGTAGATGTATTTAATAGTGCACTAGGACTAAACAGCATCCTCTGGCACACAATCCTCATATTTAACACATAATACAGAAAAAGGAAAAATACAAACAAATTAAGAAAAGACTCGATACAAAAACAAGAATAAGTGACTCTATATAATACAAGAAAAAGATATAAAAATAATAAAAATAATAATAATCGTCATAATCGCAGATTCACGAATTGAGAAAAAAAAAAAAAAATTATACGCAATGTGAGAAGACGAACAAGCCACTAGAAACCCTGCATTGCATTAGCTAGAGAGTACCCTTAGCAAGCAATTCCTTAACTTTTTCGTTGAATTCCGGTTTCCTCAGAGCCATAATAGTAGGGGAAAGTTCATTATAAAGATAGGCCGCAGAGATGTAAAAGGCATGTCTCAAATATTCAGTGCGGAAATGCGGTATTAATAAGGCCTTAAAGTTATTCCTTAAAACCATGCACTCTCTTTTTTCATTTCTTTTGAGAAGCGATCTGAGATATGCTGGTCGTCCTGTACGTAGGACCTCAGCAATCAGGCAAATCATGAAGTATTTTCTTCTTGAGTCCAATCGCAACCAGTTAAGTTTAGCCCATTGTGGCGTCACATGCTCAAACCATTTTATATCGAAGATATATCGCACACATGAGTTCAAAGCGACTTTGAGGATTTTATTATATTCTTCTGCTATTCCATACATGAGACAGGAGCAGTAGTCAAATACTGGCAGAATCAAGACAGAGACCAATTTGAACCGTATATGTTTCGGAAGAAAATTTCGACATCTCTTAAGTTGATAGAGCCTGGAGTTCGCAACCTTGGCTACGTTAGAGAGAGAGAGAGAGAGAGAGAGAGAGAGAGAGAGAGAGAGAGACAGAGAGACAGAGAGCGATTTTTAAGTGATTGCACCACAACCGTTCGTATCCCCATTCCATTTGAAAAGGATCTTTTTTTTTTTAAGTTTCATTTTAAAGAGTTCCGGGACAAGTGACGAAATGCTACCGTTTGATTAAAATTATACAGTAGATTCTTCGTCATACACTGAATGCACACTCTAAATTTTAAATCGATCGTCCACGCCGTTTCCGTAAAATGTACAATCGAAAAAGAACACTTTTTAAGAGGTAACGTGGGTTTGGAAATTTAAAAAAATCCATTTTTTAAATTTTATTATCTAATAGTAGAATATTTTCTAGAATATTCTCCCAAAGTTTTAAGTCAATCGGAGTAAAGGTCTAGGAGAGATGAGAGAGCCTTTGGGAATTCCTCCCGTTGGGAAAGACCGGCCGGGAGCGACGCAGGTATATGCATTTTTCTCAAAACACTATTTTTGAAGTCGGTGGACACGATTTCTCAAAAACTAATGCACCGATCTTATTGAAATTTTGCACACTTCTTGAAATAGCATTAGCTAGTGATTGAACGAATGGCTTTTTTTCCCGATTGCAACATAGGGAGATGCCTAGAATCATCGCTTATCGGCAGTTTTACGCACAAAATAGTGTGAAAAAATTGTAAGAATGTTATGAAAAAAACTGTCAAACCATTGAGTACATTATGACAATTGTGTCTTTGAAAAATTAAATGATGCGTCTACACCGTTTATTGATTATTGACATTTTTGTAAATGAAAACGATCAGTTTTTTTGGACAGTTTTTTTTTTTGTCAGAATAAAATGGACAAATTTCATTTATCCACTTTAAAATACGTGTCCAATTGTTTTTTTTTTCTCGATGAGTGTTTCTTCATATTCGTAATTTAATTATCTTTATTCCGTTTTAGCGAAAATGAAATGTTCATTTCTTTTCCAAAATGCTTTCGAGAAGAACTCAAAAAATCTTGAAAATCATATTTTTCCAAGTCGCATAATCTTCACGCAATACCCTTGAAAAACACACGGCGCCCTTATCACGTAGCTTTCAGCCTGTAGCATCGTCCGAAAGCACAGGAACGAGCGGGCGAGGGGTTTCGAAAAAGTGAGATCGAACATTGATGACGATATATCCACCTGCAAGTATGGTAGGTAGTACATGTAAGCTCGAATGTAATGCAGTAACAGCAGGTGAATGCCGAGGGAGAGTAGATAGAGGAGGGCGGGAAAAGAGAAAGAGCGGCGAACATCACGCAGGTACGATTACTCAGAGAGCGCTTCGAGAGCTTCGTAATCGACTCGTTCCCTTTCGGGCCCTTCTGCCCTTATCTCTCTTGCACTCTCGTGTTCCTCCACGATATTACGTGCACCGTTCATTGGGTACCCCAAGATCTTGCACACATTTTATATCCCCGTTCTCTCTCTCTCTCT
>CAWVQM010000313.1:0-22114 GCA_963932345.1 Ophion ventricosus | reverse complement strand
TTGGAACATACATCTTTACATATTTACTTAATTCTCTTTTGAAACCGCCCATTGTCCTCATTTCTTTTACCGCTTTCGGTACCGCATTGTACAATTGGAATCCGCTATACACTATCGATTTCTCCGCACTTTTCGTTTTACTATATCTTATATCTAATTCATTCTTATTTCTAGTGTTATATCCGTGTCTGTCATTCACTTTTCGCACTTCTTTATTTAAATAATTAGGCGCAGTTCCATTCACCATTTTGTGGACCATTATACAAACATTATAGTATGTTCTTTGATACACACTCATAAAACACAAAGCATCCAACATGTCTCGAATCGAAGTGTATCTGTTGCACCTGAGCACCGCTCTCATCGCCCGGTTTTGCGCTTTCTGCACTAATTTCATACTGTAGCCGGTGAAGTTCAACATTATACTGCTGCAATAGTCAAAGTGCGGAGCTATAATTGTTTTACAAATGGTTATTCTGGTATACACTGTTATACATTTATTTATTCGATACAACCAATTGACTTTTTTTGCAACCTTCTTAGCTATGTACTCTGCCTGAGCATTAATTGCCAAGCTTTCGTCTATTACGATTCCCAGGTACTTTGTTTCCTCTATTTCCACAATGCGCTTTCCTTTTATTTCTATATTACATGTATTCCGTACTATCATTTTTCGAGAATCACGAATCAGCATAAAATGTGTTTTCTGTACATTGAGTCTCAGAGCATTCTTTGTTAACCATTTCGACATATTGTTAAGATCATAATTTATTTTACTTTCTATCACAGTAGTATCATCGGAGCTTACATATATAATCATATCATCCGCGAACATTTTTCACGAACAGTATTTAAGTTGGTCTTTGATGTCGTTTATGTAGATTATAAACACGAGTGGCCCCAAGACTGATCCCTGGGGGACACCTCGTTGTACTACTTCTTCTGTCGATAATGTTTGTTTGTAGTTTATTTTCTGTTTTCTATTACTCAGATATGATTGCATCCATTTAACTGCTGTTCCTCCAATTCCATACCCACGCAGTTTTCTTATCAATATATTTATATTTATGGTCTCGAACGCTCGCTTAAAGTCTATGTATACTACTCCTATCATTTTACTCTCGTTCATACACTCTCTCCATTCTATTAATATTTTCTGTATTGCTGTTTCACACGATAGTCCTGTCCGAAATCCTGATTGTTCTTCTATTATTACATTGTTTTTATCCAATTAGGATGTTAGTTGTTCTTTGACTACTTTCTCAATGATTTTTTCATAAATCGGTAGTATATTGATAGGTCTGTATTCTTCTGCTTTTTCACTACCTACTACTTTTTTTATCGGTATGACTGTAGAGGTTTTCCAGTTTTCTGGAAATACTCCCTCTTCTAGTGATTTATTTATTAGGGTCACCAGTTGCTTCTTTGCTATTTTCCAAGTCAGCTTCATCATTTCCGTTGTTATTCCCTTCTCCGTTCCTTTTTTGTTTTCAAGGTTTACAACAATGTCTTCAATTTCTTTATATTCTACTTTTTTGAATTCTCCCAGTTTTGATTCGTTATTATTTGTTATGTTCCATGTGTCATCTTCTGGTTCTTCAATTTCCTCTACAATGTCATCAATACTTTTTATAAAAAAATCATTGAATTTTTTGGCAATTTCTGCCGAGTCGTTAATCTTAATGCCCTGAAAAACAATGTCTTTTACAGTATCCATCTGTTTTTTTGTGCCTATTATTTCTTTCATGGTTTTCCACATTCTCTTCGAGTCATTTTTATGTTTGTCAATATTATCTTCATAGTACTGTTTTTTGCTTGTTCTTATTTCTTGTACCACCCTGTTTCTGTTTAGTCTATATAGTTCCCAATCTTCAATGTTATTTGTTAGTATTGCTTTTTTATACGCCCCATCTCTATTTTTACTTATGTTTCTAACTGTTTCAGTGATCCATGGTTTGTCTTTCCATTTTGCTTTGATTACTTTCTTTGTTAATGGTGCTATTTCATTTATTGCGTTTTTAAGTCCTTGAGTATATTTATCCGCATATTCATTAGCACTGTCATTATCGTTCAGTCCAGTCTGTTGTAATTCTCTTTTTAGTACTGCATTATATATTTCTTCAGTCACTTGTGTATAGTTTCGCGTCATGATTTCTATTTCAATGTCGTTATTATAATTGTCATTAATTAAATAAGTTGCTACTATTTGATGGTCTGTGATTTTTGGAGTCAACATTACGTCAGTGTCTATATAAAAGTTGGAAAACACAAGATCAATTATCGTTTTTGAGTTTTCTGTAATTCTCGTCGGTTTTTTTACGTATTGTTTTAGTCCTAGGCATGTCAAGTTACGTATGAGTCTTTTTGTATAACAGTTGTTTTTTGATACGTCGAGATTAAAATCTCCCACCATTATCACATGCCCTTTGTCTATTATATTCTCACTCTCCTCAGAGAGTAATTCGATAAATTTCCCATCGTCAGTGCTTGGCGAGTGGTACGTATTACATAATATAATTGTTTCTTTATTCCCAAGTATCTTTGTCGTGGTTATCCATGTATTTTGTTCTATATTTTTATTTGTCATTATTTCATATTTTATGTCTTTTTTTATGTAGGTTAATACGCCGCCCGTCCTACTATTACTACTATTACATCGTATTACATTGTAATTATCAACATTCAATTCGCAGTCAGTAATTTCCTCTATCACATGTGTTTCAGTCAAACATAAAATCTTTGGTTTATAAGTATTCACCATATTTACAATTTCATCCTTATTTTTTAAGAAGCCCTGAGCATTTAATAACAGTACATACGCTATTTTATTTCTAGTCATTATTTTCTTTCGTTGCTATTCGCTCTCATATTGGGTATTCCTTCTTGCTCTTTCTCTCATTTTTTTGTACGTTTCGCAGTTCATGTCATACACTTCGTGATCCGTTGCTATATCATCCAGATTATATTTTTCACTCATCCTTAAACAGTTTATACACATTTTGTATGTTTCCTTACATTCTCTATCGGCATGATCGCCCGCACATTTTCGGCAACTTTCTTTGTTCCGACAATCTTTGGCCATATGGTTAAATCCGCAGCATTTGTAGCATCTCATGACGCTTACATGGTCATAGACCCGACAATTTTCCCACCCTATTTTTATTCTTCCTTCTTCAACCAATTTTTTGTGTGTACACGGATCCACTTCCATGATCATGGCACCCTCTCTTCCTTCTACGTGCATCTGCTTCACAATTTTTATTTTGAAGCCTACTTTATCTGTTTCTAACCTATTTTGTGTGCTTATCTTTTTCAGCATTTCTTCTTCACTTATATCCTGCGGCTTTTGTCCGATTCCTATAATTTTTATTTTCGGCAGTTTTTGTTTTGGTACATGAATTTTATATTTATCCCCTAAATTCTTTTTCAATTCACTACTCAGTGTTTCTCTGTCTTCTTTTCTTTGACAATCTAGTATAATTTTTCCTCCCGGTCCTTTTGCTATCTTCTCTATTCCTATACCCAGGCCCATAATATCTACGCGATTTTTTATTTCTCCTTCAGTTTCCTTGCTAGTCTGTCTTGTTGCCGGTTCAACTACCACCTTTTCATTTCTATTTTTCCCTGCTTTCTGCGCATACGTCTCTTTTTTTTGCTCCTGTATAATTTCCTGCCGTAGTTTTTCTATTTTTTGTTCAATCTTATCACTTTCTTTCGTGGATTTTTCTATTTGTATTTGCATTTCCTTTTTAATTGTTCTTCTTATGTCTACCTCTATTTCTATTTTAGCCTTAGCGAGTTCTTCTTTAAGGTTCACTAACGCTTTTCCTACTTCCTCTCTGACCACCTCTTCGATTTTCTTTTTAAATTCGATCTTTTTATCTATACTTATTTTAATATTTTTCATGTTTTGTAAAATTACGTCTATTTTCTGTTCCATGTTCATTTCTTCCTCTCCTCCTCTGTCCTCTTCTGTTTCGTCGTCCCTTCTTCTTTTTGCACCTCTTTCTTCCGTCTTGTCTGCTGTATCCGTTCGTTGATCATCATTATGTATTTTTATTTGTCCATCACATTTAACCATTTCCTTTTTGCTATTTACTGTTTTATGTAGGGCCGCACATGATGGGTGGAAGTATTTAACGCATTTTTGGCATTCGTAGCACACGGTTTTAATCTGTTTACCGCACGGGCACTTTGGTTGTCTTGGATTTGACATATTAGCTGTTCCTGCCGCACATGTTTGGCTCATATGTTCGCTATACAGCGGAGTCTCGCTTTTTCCACTGTTCGTCACACCACTACACCGCTGTCCCGGCGTAGGTGAGGAAAGACGCGCGAAGATGCTCTGGCTGCCGGTGAGACCCTGGGCTATATTGACTGTATAGTTTACCTATAGCTCTATAGTCCAGTATTATTAGCGTGCTATATAGCCGCGCTGGTCAGTGATCCCGTCTCACCCGTGTACACTTGTCACTGTAGAGAAATACTCACACAGCGACTTTTGTTGTTCTTGACACTTGGTGGAGTTCGTATTGGTTTTCAATACATAATCACAGATTATATACCATGCGCCGCTAATCTGCGCAATAGAGGCGACGCCTCTTGTTAATACGCTAATCCGTATATATTTTCGGATTTTCTAATGACCGAAAAATCGTTATAATAACGTCCGGGTGTTAGTCCCAATGTTCTTATACCGGCCACCAATGCACTTTCACTTTCTCTTTCCACTGGTCTAACTTTGGGATTTTTTGACAGTTTATTTCCCGAGTTGTATATACAAAAACTTGGAGCGCGTTCGCAGGACGTCTGATCTCTGAGAGAGAGAGAGAGAGAGAGAGTGTGCGACAGTGTGCGGCAGTGTGCGAGAGTGTGCGACAGTATGCGAAAGTGTGCGATAGTGTACGTGAGTGTGCGCGAGTGTGCGAGTGTAAGAGTGTGAAAGTTTCAGAGTGTGAGAGTGTGAAAATTTCAGAGTGTGAGAATGTGAGGGTGTGAGCGTTTCAGAGGGTGAGAGTGTGAGAGATTCAGAGTTTCAAAGTTTGAGAGTTTGAGAGTTTCAGAGTTTGTGAGTTTGCGAGTTCCAGAGTTTGAGAGTTTGAGAATTTAAGAGTTTGAGAGTTTGAGAGATTCAGAGTTTGAGAGTTTCAGAGTTTTAGAGTTTCGGAGTTTCGTCGTTTGAGAGTATGAGAGTTTCGGAATTTGAGAGTTTGAGAGTTTCGGAGATTGAGAGTTTCAGAGTTTCAGAGTTTGAGAATTTCAGAGTTTCAGAGTTTGAGCGTTTCAGAATGATAGAATTTCAGAACTTGGGAGTCTCAGAGCTTGAGAGTTCCAGAGTTTTTCGAAAAATCTGCTCTCTTGCATAGCTGTTTCTCCCTACGCTTGATTGGCTAACTTGTACGTAGCAGCGCTTTAGATGGGAGAGGCGAGAAATGCCATTGGCCTCATTATTTGAGTCACGGTCTTATATACACCTCTTGAAACGAAGGCGAATTCCAGTGGTGAGGGTTATCACCCTTATTGAGGAAAGTTTTCGGCCACCTCAACGCCATTGCGCGTGGCTGCTATAGATCGGTATGGTGAGGCTCGGTGCGTGACATAACCTCAGTACTACAACGGTCAAATATTTACGTGTTTGAGAGTGTGCGAGTTTCAGAGTTTGAGAGTGTGAGCGTGTGAGAGTTTGAAGATGTGAGAGTGTGAAAGTTTGAGAGTATGAGAGTTTGAGAGTGCGAGAGTGTGAGAGTTTGAGAATGTGAGAGTTTGGGAGTGTGAGAGTGTGAGAGTTTCAGAGTGTGAGAGTTTTAGATTGTTAGAGTGTGAGAGTTTCAAAAGTGAACGCACGTTCAAAAGTGCGTACCGGGGTGAAAAAAAAGTCGTAGAGAATTTTCTAAAAAAACAAAATAAAGGTGATTTTGTCTCCTTTAAAACGCCACTCGGGAAATTCAATTATCTTTATTTTTGAGTCCGCTATCTAACTTTTAGTGTGGTAAGAAATTTCAACTAGTGTATCCAAACTTTTGGCCGATAGTGTATATATATATATATAGATAGTGAGAGATATAGGGAGATAGAGGAGAGAGAGAGAGAGAGAGAGAGAGAGAGAGAGATATAGAGAGATAGAGGGAGAGAGGGAGAGAGAGAGACAGAGACGAAGAAAATACCGCACCTACATCGATCACAATCGTGGTTGAGAAAAAATACATTACTTGTTTAAACATTTATTGACATTTTTTTCCGTTGGTTTTTGTAGCGCGTAGGCGGTAATCATATTTGCTGAAAATATGTAAAGTACCGTATATACCGGTTACAATCGTGGCCGAGAATAAAGACATTCATTATTATTTATATTATCATGTTTACAATATTTTTAACGTTAGATTTTGCACAGTGCAAGCAGCATTCATAATTGTTGAGAGGTTTGAAAGTAACGTATCTACCAATCACAATCCTGATAGAGGCAAAATGCGAAAATAATTGTTGAAACAATTATTTTTGCATTATTTTTACCATGACGCTTAGTGACTCGCAATCCGCAATCATAACGGCCGAGAGGTTCGAAAGTACCGTATCTACCGATTAGAATCGTGATCGAGGCAAAATGCAAAAATCGTTTTTTAAACAATTATTATGGCATTATTTTTACCATAACGTTTAGCGACTCGCAAACAGCAATCTATTCGCTGAGAGGTACTGAAAGTACCGTATCTACCGATCATAATCGTGATCGAGGCAAAATGCAAAAATAATTTTTTAAACAATTATTTTTGCATTATTTTTACCATAATGTTTATCGACCCGCAAGCAGCAATCTATTCGCTGAGAGGTACTGAAAGTACCGTATCTACCGATCATAATCGTGATCGAGGCAAAATGCAAAAATAATTGTTTAAACAATTATTTTTGCATTATTTTTACCATAACGTTTAGCGACTCGCAAACAGCAATCTATTCGCTGAGAGGTACTGAAAGTACCGTATCTACCGATCATAATCGTGATCGAGGCAAAACGCAAAAATAATTGTTTAAACAATTATTTTTGCATTATTTTTACCATAATGTTTATCGACCCGCAAGCAGCAATCTATTCGCTGAGAAGTACTGAAAGTACCGTATCTACCGATCATAATCGTGATCGAGGCAAAATGCAAAAATAATTGTTTAAACTATCATTTTTGCATTATTTTTACCATAACGTTTAGCGACTCGAAAACAGCAATCTATTCGCTGAGAGCTACTGAAAGTACCGTATCTACCGATCATAATCGTGATCGAGGCAAAATGCAAAAATAATTGTTTAAACAATTATTTTTGCATTATTTTTACCATAACGTTTAGCGACTCGCAAACAGCAATCTATTCGCTGAGAGGTACTGAAAGTACCGTATCTACCGATCATAATCGTGATTGAGGCAAAATGCAAAAAAAATTTTTTAAACAATTATTTTTGCATTATTTTTACCATAACGTTTAGCGACTCGCAAACAGCAATCTATTCGCTGAGAGGTACTGAAAGTACCGTATCTACTGATCAGAATCGTGATCGAGGCAAAATGCAAAAATAATTGTTTAAACAATTATTTTTGCATTATTTTTACCATAATGTTGATCGACCCGCAAGCAGCAATCTATTCGCTGAGAGGTACTGAAAGTACCGTATCTACCGATCATACAAGTGATCGAGGCAAAATGCAAAAATAATTTTTTAAACAATTATTTTTGCATTATTTTTACCATAATCTTTATCGGCCCGCAAGCAGCAAGCTATTTGCTGAGAAGTACTGAAAGTACCGTATCTACCGATCATAATCGTGATCGAGGCAAAATGTAAAAATAATTGTTTAAACAATTATTTTTGCATTATTTTTACCATAACGTTTAGTGACTCGCAAACAGCAATCTATTTGCTGAGAGGTACTGAAAGTACCGTATCTACCGATCATAGTAGTGATCGAGGCAAAATGCAAAAATAATTTTTTAAAGAATTATTTTTGCATTATTTTTACCATAATGTTTATCGGCCCGCAAGCAGCAAGCTATTCGCTGAGAGGTACTAAAAGTACCGTATCTACCGATCATAATCGTGATCGAAGCAAAATGCAAAAATAATTTTTTAAACAATTATTTTTGCATTATTTTTACCATAATGTTTATCGACCCGCAAGCAGCAATCTATTCGCTGAGAGGTACTGAAAGTACCGTATCTACAGATCATAATCGTGATCGAGGCAAAATGCAAAAATAATTGTTTAAACAATTATTTTTGCATTATTTTTACCATAACGTTTAGCGACTCGCAAACAGCAATCTATTCGCTGAGAGGTACTGAAAGTACCGTATCTACGATCACGATCGTGGTCGAGAATAAACGCATAAATAATTGTTTAAACAATTATGTTTGGAATATTTTTACCGTTGGATTTTGCAATGCGCAAGCAGCAATAGTAATTGCTGAGAGGTTCGAAAGTACCGTATCTACCGATCACAATCGTGATCGAGGCAAAATGCAATAATTTTTTAAACAATTATTTTTGCATTATTTTCACCATAACGCTTAGTGACTCGCGAGTAGCAATCTATTCGTCGAGAGGTACTAAAAGTACCGTATCTACCGATCACAATCGTGATCGAGGCAAAATGCAAAAATAATTTTTTAAACAATTATTTTTGCAATATTTTACCGTTGAATTTTGCAATGCGCAAGCAGCAAGCAGCCCAGAGGTTTGAAAGTACCGTATCTACCGATCACAGTCGTGATCGAGAAAAAATGCAAAAGTAATTGTTTGAACAATTACTTTTGCATTATTTTTACCGTTTTACAACGCGTACGTAGCGATATTTCTTGAAAAGTATTCAAAGTACCGCACCTACCGACCATCGTGGTCGAGAAGAAATGGAAAAATAATTGTTTAAACAATTATTTTTGCGTTACTTGTGCTGCTGCGATTTGCTGTGTGTTACCACCAGTCATATTTACTGAGCGAAGCGGTACACTCAGCAAGGACTCTTGCTGCGAAATTCTTATTTCGAATTTCTCACGAAGTCGGCCTTGAGAAAATAAAAACAAAGTTCTATCTCAACGCTGCCGCTGTATGTATGCCTGTATGTCATGTATATACGCACACGCAGTATGTGCTCGCTACAAAGGGCCAGCCCGCGGGGAGATACACATCTTCAACCGCGTGCGGCCACCGTAGTGAACACACACTGACGCACACGCGCACACGCGCTGCGTGAAACGCGAATGCTTGTCGCGTCCCGAGACGCGGAAAGGCCCCGCTCAGAGATATCAGCGCGCATAAGCGTGCTGACATCTCTCGGCAGAAGCTCGAACGAGTTCTGCCTTGCCGACTCGAGCCGGGGCTGCGTCGAAGTTTTGCTTCGGATACCGTTCCCTCTTAATGAACAAACTATTGATGGTCGAATACGTGAATTATGCGATTATATGTGTAATTTACCGTCCGATACCGTTTGTTTACTTCCTACATGTCACCAGTGTGACACTTTAAATCCGGCTATGTTGGCACGAATTCCTTCAGCGGAAATACATCTGATTGCAAGAGATACAATCGATTGTGAATTTTATTTGAGAAAAAAATTTTCTAAAGCGTTATGTTGTGACGAAGGGGGTAGTTCAAGAACAGCAGGGTTAGCTAAATTAATAATCGTCAAGATTGGTGCTCAAATAATGATTCGAAGAAATATCGATGTCACTCTCGGACTTGTTAATGGTACTATCCCAAAAATTATTTCTGTACGAAGGGGGTAGTTCAAGAACAGCAGGGTTAGCTAAATTAATAATCGTCAAGATTGGTGCTCAAATAATGATTCGAAGAAATATCGATGTCACTCTCGGACTTGTTAATGGTACTATCCCAAAAATTATTTCTGTGCGACAAGATGTTCATACCGATGATGTCGAAACCATAACGGTATTACTGCCATCGGGATCGGAATATACACTGAAACGTTTACCTGTTAAATTTGAAATAATGGATCGTGCATTCGTGGTGCGAAAACAGTTTCCTATTTGTCTTAGTTATGGCATGACTATTCACAAAAGTTAGGGATTTAGTTTGCAAAATGCTGTGGTTGAAGCAGGAAATTCCATATTTATCTGCGGTCAAATTTATGTTGCATTATCGCGCGTTACAACGTTGCAAGGATTACACCTCATTAATTATGACCCTGCATCTGTAAAAGCTAACTCGAAAGCTATAGTTGAGTATAATCGGTTACGAAAACAATACAGGCCCGATCTTATGTCTCTAAAGTTCTCTAAACAACGTATTCCGAAAATACACGATTTGATTTGGGCAGTACCAACCAGGGTTATTGAGTGTCAGGAAAAGCAGGAACCACTTGAGCGAGGTCCGTTACCTTTTCACGTAAGAGGATTTTCGAATCCGCTCCGAATCAGACACTGCATGCTAGCATTCGCAAAACATGATACGTTATGATGATAACGTATCATGTTTTGCGAACATCTCGGATAAAAGAACATCTCGGATAAAAGAACAATGTATCAGACACTGCATGCTAGCATTCGCAAAACATGATACGTTATCATCATAACGTATCATGTTTTGCGAATGCTAGCATGCAGTGTCTGATACATTGTTCTTTTATCCGAGATGCTGTGTTACATTGCAAAGAGGCAAATGTAGTCAAGTCCGTTGTTGAAGCATACATGACTGAACATGCACCTGTTAACATATTTTCAATTCGGAAATTTGTAGGCGATGTGTTCGTTGGTCCTAATCAAGAAGATGCAAGCAAGTTTATTAGTTTGCTTTGCGAAAAATTGGAATCTATTAAAAATGCTATCCAAATCGATATAACTTCTGTTATTTCATGTAATTCTTGCGGTACAAAAATGACTAACTGCAATCCTGATAACATTTTACTTTTGACAGTACCTCCACCGCGTAAAGTAGCCCTCAATTTGCAAGAGGTTATTACCTATAATATAGAAAAGTGGATAAGCGTCAAGAATGCTTGTGTGCATTGTACTTCGTTTTCCTTGTTTCAAAAACTAAAAATATCGTCAATCAAGAAAATTTTAATTATTCAATTACTATTGTTCGAAAGGAAAGATTCTAAAATCATAAAGAAAAAATGTAGCATTGAAGCAGTGCCTACCACTATCGTTAGAATTAATGAGAAACGTTATAAAGTTATTAGTGCTATTTTTCATCACGGTACGAGTGTAAGTGAAGGACATTATACAAGCATGTTGCGAAGTAAATGCAACACCTGGGTGTGTGCTGACTACTTAGTTGTCAAGAAACAAAGTTGGCCCCGAAATGCTAAAGACGTTTACATATTATTCTTAGTGCAAACGTAACATATGAAAATTTTATTTATTAACTACTCATTACTGAATTTATAGGACGCATTGTTACGTCCCGGAGGGAGATTTAGAATGGACTCGCGAAGTTGCCGAGTTAGAGCGCGAAATTTGAATTAAGATTCGCGCGGTGAGTCTTTGATTGGCTTCCACGTGAGTTCCGAACACAATTTAATAACAATTTTGATTTAGGGAATTTTAGGTGCGTGTTTCTGGATTGAGAGATGGATTCGCCCGAGGGATTGGTCGTTGGTTGAATAAAAGGTTTAGACGCGTAGATTTGGTCTTAATACAGATTATTAAGTTTATTAACCTCTTATTCTTACAACTTATAACTCGGTACAAAAAAGAAACGCGTATAATTGTTCAACGGATACAAAGCGCAAAAGGGTTTAATTTTATAAGTCGACTATTCGATTCGGAGATCAAGAACAGAGTGCCTGCTCCTTCGTGAAAGGAAAAATTAGGAAGGTTTCATTTTTGGGGGAAGGAGCTTTTGGGGGAATGCAGTTTTGTTGTACGTAGCTTAGGGATTGGATATGAAATTAGGTCGACTTCGGTGATAGGTTGGCATGATGTGGGAGAGAGATTTTTATTCATTTATTAATTAGAGCGCTGCTGTGATTGGTGCAGACGTTCTGTCTCTATCGTATAGATTTGGGCCGTATAGGTTTCTCTATAGGAGCGAATGACGTGATTTGACTCGCACGAGTTTTCTTTGTCGGGTGGATTTAGGTCGTAGGACAAAGAGGGATTGTGGCGGAGCTTTATCTCTGGGTTCCTGTTTCGGCGGTCGCGAGAGTATGATTTCTCTTTTGAGGTGCTAGTGTATTGCGTTTGTCATCGGCTGTGTTTATGGGAGGCAGGCGATGGCGACGTTCTTTGGTCGTCTGGGAATTTTGGTGAACGCTTGCTTGGTATTGATAATTTATAGTTCGCTGATCGATAAATGGAGATGCTATTTTGTGCGCATATAGGTTGGGCGTTCTGGGAAGAACGGGAAAAAAAAGTGAGGCTGGGACGTAACACCTCCCTCCTTCGAGATTGAGCGTCTCGCTCAATTAGATTCAATTTATGAATTGTAATCGACTGATAGCATCGTCATTGATCGATTTACAATATGAATTAAACATATAAGAAATAGGTTTTTTATTCAATACAATAGTTTAATATTTGCGACTGATTACATTTCGCGTTCTTACATTCTATTTGGTGCATATGCGCCAGGGTAAATAGGGATAGGACAGGTAAGTGCGTACATGTAATATGGATTCTAAGTATAAGATTATATGATTTTGTTTTATATTGAAGAGAAAAGAAAAAAGAAAAAGAAAAAAAAATAATAATAATTATTATTTGGAAAGGGAGTCTGTCCTAATCGTGGTCTTGTATTGCTATCTTTCTTGTCAATGTCGAGTTTGGTGGGGTAGGGTGAGATGAGTTTGAAGGGCGTTCATTGGTTGGGGTTTCTTTGGCTGTGAGGATCTGAAGTGGGGTGTTCGGTATTAAAGCTGTGTTCTCGGGTGAGATGCGTATCATTCTCTTTGTTTGTGAGAACGACGTTCAATAGTTCCCGAAAATCCGTTTTTATTATTTTGAGAGGCGAGCTATACTCGGCAAAAATGTCTCCCAAGAAGTCTGTTTGGTGCTGGTCTTGTAAGGTAAGGATTTGTGTGTAAAGTTTAGTGTTTGGTTTAATTTTTTTTTTTTTTTTTTTTTTAATATCTTATTATAACGTCGATGTCTGTTACAGATGTCCTTCGTTGAGTTGGCCAGAGCTCGGCGACAATTTCGTGCGGATCTCCGACGGGAATTGTGTTATTTGGAGCTCGGAACTGGATTTGACTATTATTCCATACGTTGGCTGTTTGAAGGACGTTGGGGCCAAATTCATCCGGAGGATGATTGGGACCATCCCGCCTGGTCGACTGCCGCGGGCGTTTATGCCGCCTATGATGCCTGAATTTAACCCTTTTTTTTTTTTTTTTTTTTTGGGCCAATTGTTTGGATGTTCCCTAAATAAATGTGTCTTATGTATTTGTGGATTTCCATTTTTCTTTCTTTACACTTTGTTTATGTGTTGATGGGGGTGCCACAACCGGGGTTCAGTACACTGTACTGGCATTGGATAAGTAGGGTATACGTTCGGTTGTGTTTGCTCTCTTCGTTCTTGCACTTTCTTCGCTGATGGGCCTTCTTGCGGCTGCAAGTCCGATTTTTCGCTAGTTTTGTTCCGTTCGTTGGTATGTTCTTCATCGTTGGAGCTTTCGTTTCGTTCATTTTTGCGCTCATCTTCGTTGGGCTTTTTGTTCCTTGCGAGGTGGAGAAGGAGATTCGTGAGGGAGTCCCATATGGCTCCGATCAACCAGATGCTCCAGCCGTAAATGGAGTGTAATGCGTAACCATGTACGAGGGTGTCGATGGCGAATTTAATTGTTTTCAGTGTTACCCAGGCCCCTAGTAGTGTTGCGCTAAACATTACGATAGTATTGAAAAAATTGTACACCTTTCCCCATGCTTTCTCGACCGATTTTTGGATAACGTCCTCATTGAGCCAATGTTTAATGGTTATGCCTTGATCGACGGGGTTTTGACCTGTTGCTCCACGTGCGAGTGTGTTCAAAACCGCCGTGCGTTCGATCGGAAACATGATGCTGGTACGGAGGTTCTCGAGGTCTTGCGACGAGTATATTCCGCTCTCGGCTAAGTGGGCTGGTGAGATGAATTTCCAGGAGTGTTTTGTCGTTGTTGGGATTTCGTTTGGTGTAGAGGTGGCGGCCAGTTGGGTAGCGCTTGGTACCATACGTTATTGATGCGGTACATTGGTGCAAGGAATGAGTTGCACTCGATTTCGTGACCCGTTTGTATTAATATTCGTGTGCGGGGCATCATAAATAAGGATGAGTTTCCTCTGAGAATTGGTAACTCCTGGTAACATTCTTTTGTTTGTCTGATTGTTACGTCAACTGGTACGCATTTTGCTATTCTGACGACTTCTCCTCCGACGTGGGCTATGTATCCTGGTTCGCCCATGTAATGGTATGCGAATTCGGCGGGTGCGAACGTTACGAAAGTCAGTGTATTTCGCAGTACTCTTTTTTCTATTTCGCATTGTTGTTTAACGATGTTATTGTAGAGATTTGTTATTTGATTTCCGAAGTGTTTTACAAGATACACCAGTTTTACGTTGGTATATGCGAAGATGTCCATATTTATTACGGATATACGTTTGTGCGTGAAAAAGTCGCCATCTCTTTGGTCGACGATGTATAACTTGGGATGTTCCGTTTTGATCAACTTATATCCGCAAAGTGTGCTTTGTCCTTTGACTGCGAGAGCAAATGTAATGTCTGCGGATGTTATTGAGTAGATTTGTTCCCCTTGGGTTTCCTTTTTGGTGTCTTTTATTTTTTCTGCGATACCCTCATAAATTACTTCGTAATCGTTGAAATTACACTGGTCGTTTGGTAATTGGTCCCAGTACGTGTGTCCACCTTCCCAGTCTACGCATTCAGATGTGCTGTGACGGCAGCGGCTACCTGAGCGTAGAATAACTTCGTTGTTTTCGATGTGTATTTTCGCTTGGTAGTCGGCGACTGTTATGTGGAAATAGCCTGTGACGATAACATTGTCCCAAGTGCCGTATGGGTCCGAATATGATGCTCCCCGACATGAACCATCGGTAAATAAGGATCCTGCTATGGTGACTGGTCTGGTGTTGGTTGAATTCATTATCAAGCCGTTTAAGAGCGTTTGGTAGGCTTGGTACGATTTTGTTTCGTGAATCCTTTTGCATTCCTCCCTGTTCGTTTCTAAGACGAATTCCATGTATCCGTTCTTAACGTTTGATATGTGGGAGTGCATACCACAGTGAGTTATTGCCCTGTGTATTCCTATTTTGCATTGGATTACTTTGATATGGGTGAATTCAACGCTCTGAAGTAATTGGATTGTTGATGTGGTGACTTCTGGTTGTTGTATGGGTATGTCGCATTCTTGGATGTCCAGAAGTGATAAGGTCGTGATGTTCATCGCAGGGGCTCCGCAGTCATACGCGATTAGCGCGTTGATCGGTTGAAGGACGGAGAAGAGTAGGGTGATTGCCACGAGCATCTTCTTGCGAGGTGTAGTAGGCCTGAAAGGTATTGTGTATGTGAGTGTATCGGGCCTTCGTATTTGTGTGATTATTCTTAGTGTGCTAGTTTGGCCCGGTCGCAGTGAATGATTTTCTTTTTGTTGTTTCCTAATGCAATTTCGATATCGTTTTGATCTGGGAAGACTTCTGTGATTTCGTAAGGACCTAGGTAATTGTCGTCGAATTTACCCGTTCGTTGATTTTTTATCAAATAGATTTGATCTCCAATTTGAAAGTTAACGGGGTTGATCTTTTTGTCGTAGTGAGCTTTGGATTTTTGTTTTGCATTTTCGAGGTTATCGTGTGCTAATTTGCGTACTTCTTGTAAATGACTCGCAAGATTTTTCACGTGTTCGTCGTATGTCAGAATTTCGTCCAAGTATGAGAATTGTGAGGGTAGTCGGGCTTCCTTGCCTAGGACTACCTGGAAAGGTGTGAATTTTGTACCTTCATGTACGCTTGTGTTGTATGCGAAAGTTGCCATCCGTAGCCATTTATGCCAGTCTGTTTTATTGGTGTAATGTTTCAAATAGTCTGTGAGCACTTGGTGACTCCGTTCGAGCGATCCGTTGGACTGAGGATGGAATGCTGTTGTCTTTATTTGTTTAATTTTTAAGATTTTCGTTAATTGTTTCATTACTCGGCCGATAAATGCTGCTCCTTGGTCTGTGAGTATTACTTTGGGACATCCGAATACGCATATAAATTCCGTGACTAATGCGTAGGCGATTTCGTAAGCCGTAGCGCTTTTCAGCGGAATTGCAAATGAAAATTTCGAAAGGTTGTCCTGAATGGTTAATATGAAACGGTGACCAAGTTCAGATTCTGGAGTTATCGGTCCGACTATATCCATTGCGATTTTGTCGAATACGCCGATCGGAGTATCTGTGATTACCATAGGCTGTTTTGTTTTAATTCTTACTAATTTTTTTCTCTGGCAACTAGCGCATTGTCGGATGTAGTCCTCTACTTGCTTTTTGAGATTGTCCCAGAAATATTGTTGACGGATCCTATTATATGTCTTCGTTACACCTTTATGGCCAGCTGTTGGGGATTCGTGACATTCTTTTATTATCTCAAGCCTATCCTGCTCAGGTGGAACAGTGATTTCGTCGCGGCAGATTGTTATTTGAATTTCGGAGTCCGCGAAGATTTCTTGGATGATATTTTTTATCTTGGTCCATGCTGAGTGGTTGAGATTACTGCGTTTCTGAGAAAATGCTGTTGATTTAATGTTTAATTCTTCCATTTTTGTTTTTAAATTTCTGAGCGTTCTGACGAGATTTTCTTCTGTTAAGGGTGAGGTACCATTTTCTTGAGTTACTAGAGCGAACACACGTTTCTTTGGTGTTCCTGACATGAGGATCTGCCCGATTTCAAAGGTGTTATTTGGAGATAAATTTTTCAACAAGCCCACTTCGATTAGACGTTTGCCGATTTCGTTTGAGACTGTGCCATCGGCGCAAATGAAACAAGCGTAGTGATTTTTTGTCATTTCGAGGTTGTCCCTTGTTTCAATGACGTTGATGGTTTTTTGTTCTTGTTCGTTATTGTTTGATGGTTCGTCGTCAGCGGTGTTTGTTTTGTCATTGTCATCTCTATTTTCGATTATAGGGGGGGGATTAGTCTGTGGTGTGGGAGGGGAGTTTTCCATTGTTTGGTGTGAGGATTCGATTTCGGAATTATTAGCGTTTGTGATGTCGGGGGGAGTGGGTGGGAGCTGTGTCTGGCCAGGGGAGTTTCCGATTGTACTTGTTTGCGGGTTACTCCTGGGTGGCTTTTTCCCTTTTTTCGTAAGTTGTATGTGTGGGGCATTCATGTGTACATGGTCACTTGCATCGGGACAGCAGAAACATTTCTTGGGTTTTCTTGGTCTTGAAGATTTACGAGTCGCTAAAGGTATCGGTTTGCTCTGCTTCGTGGTATTTGTTACGCTAGGCGCGCCTTGTCCCGCGTTGCCAATAGAGGATCTTACAACTTGAATTTTATGACTTTCGTCTGTCGATTTTCTATCTTCGTTTGAGAGGCCTACGTCCATTGGTTCAGGGGTGTGAAAGTTTTGGAAATTTTTTGTTTCTTTAGGAGAATGTGATGCGTCTTTCGTGGGGGCCTCTTCGTTTGCCTTTTCGTAACCATCCGGATGACTGCGATCTTTCAAGGATTTTATTTTAGTACGACTTGTTGGTGGTGAAGTGGTCTCCGATGTTTCGTGTGCACGCTTTTCGTAATTTATGGCGGTGCTACTTAGGCTGCCGTCGTCCGATACTTGCTCCGAAGAGGAGGGGGTCTTAGGCGTGCTAGCTTTTCTCACAGCCATGTGGCTTGTGTTTTCCTCGTCTTCTTCTGGTGATGATGAAGATTCCGATTTCGAAGGGTTCCCGAAGGGGAGATATCGACGAGTGTCACTTCTCTTTTTAACTGAGATTTTGCGTTTTTCCCTTCGATATTCTGATGAATGCGATTCATGGTTTTCTAACGCATTCGGTCTTTGACATTCTGATGAGTTTAGCGTTTGTTGCGTTGAAGAATTTGATCTTCGATGCTCTGGAGAATTTATTTTTTGATGCTTTGGAAGATTTGATTTTTGAAGTTCTGAGGAATTAGTTTCTGATGAATTTGATTTATTACGCGGTCTCTTATTTTGGAGATCGCTGATGATCGGTTGATCAGGCCGGTCACCTTGAGTTAGTGAAGATCCTTTGGCGTGCGGGCTTACAAACGTTTCTCTCGGAATTGCCGTACTTGTAAGGTCGCTTGCCTGAGGAGTAGAGATTTTTGATTTTGGATTTCCTTACATCGTTCTGCAACGAGTCTCACGTACGTTTCTCTCGGAATTACCGTATCTGTGAATTCGGTTGCTTGAGGGATAGGTATTGATTGATTTAGTGGCGGGGCATACGCGATGTCCTCCTCCGAAGTAGTTTTTGATTTTTTGAGTTTCTTGTTGATGGCGATTGGGTCTGATGATGAATATGTTCTTGCGATACCTGGATTTGGATGAAGGATTTTTCCTCCGTGTGGGGTTTCGCTCGTTCGCCATTTAAATTTTATGGGAAGAGTTATTGGATTTCGAGAAAGTGCGTCAGCATTTGTGTTAACTCTTCCTAGTTTGTACTGGATTTTGAAATCGAATTCTTTAAGTCTCTCTCTCCATCTCAGTACACGTGACGTCGGGTCATTCATCGAGTTTACCCAGACGAGTGGCCGGTGGTCGGTTAGTAGGGTGAATGGCCTGCCATAAAGATAGGGTCGGAAGGTTTTTAAAGCGAACACCACAGCGACCATTTCTTTTTCCAGGGTCGAATAATTTCTTTCGGCCTTGTTGAGGACCCTTGAAGCAGCTGCGACCATGGGGTCTTCTCAGACTTTTCCTTGTGAAAGGATTGCACCGACGGCATAATTAGATGCGTCGGTTGTTACGATGAAAGGTTCCGAGAAATTTGGGTATTGTAGGATCGGTGTTGAGCACAATTTATCTCGTAATGTTTCGAATGCCAATTGATGTTGAGATGTCCAATGGAATTTAACGTTTTTGCTAGTGAGATCTGATAGGGGTTTTGCTATTGCTGCGAAATTTTTTATGAAACGCCGATAATATCCGGCTAAACCCAAAAATTCTTTTACGTTCTTCGGGGTGCTTGGTGTCTTGAATTCTCTTACGGCTTCGATATTTTTAGGATCTGGCTTTAGTCCATCTGCAGAAATTTGGTGTCCTAGATATCTTACTTCAGTTCTCAAAAATTCGCATTTATCTGTTTGAAGAGTTAGGTTTGCATTACGTAATCTTTCCGCGAGTTTCCTAAATTTATTGTCGTGTTCTTCGATTGAACGTGCGTAGATTACTATGTCATCCAGATATACAAATAAATCGTTTCCCTGTAATCCTTTTAGTACAAGATCCATTAGCCGTTGAAAAGTGGCTGGTGCGTTTTTTAATCTGAATGGCATTCTATTAAATTCGTAATGACCGTGTGGGGTCGTGAAGGCTGTTTTGTGTTTGTCTTTCGGATCCATTTCTATCTGATGAAAACCAGATGCTAGGTCGAAAATGGAAAAGTATTTCGCACCGCCGAGTTGGTCAAGGATGTCTGTTATTAACGGCAGGGGGTAGGCATCCCCCATTGTGACATCATTAAGTTTTCTGAAATCGATTACGAGTCTCCATCGCTTATTGCCTTTTGAGTCTGCTTTTTTCGGAACTATCCATACTGGGGAATTATACGGTGACTTCGAGGGTTCGATGATATTCAGCTCTAGCAGATCGTTGATCTGTTTCTCTATTTCCGGTTTTTGGAATGGTGGGTGCCTATATTGCCTCGTATTGACAGGTCGATCATCGACAGTGGGAATTCGGTGTTTGCATTCGCTTGTTGATCGAAGGGATTCGCCAGGTAGATGAAAGAGGTCTGCGTATTCTTCTACAAGTGTAGATACCGCATTACGCTCTTCGTCGTTAAGATGATTAAGCCGCAAAAGACTCATTACTCCGTTGGCACGGTTTTCTCGCGTCCGAGGTTTTTCATGCTCTAGGGTCTGTGTATTCGCGGGGTCGTCATCCTTTTGATCATTCTCGTCTGTACTCATATCGAAAGGATAGAGTGAAATTACGGGAACCTCTACTCTGACATCTTCGTTCAAGGTATTGATAGCGTACAGGTATGCTTTGCCATTAATGTTTTTAACCAATGCTTCTCCTGCAAAAATGCCATCTTGAAAGGGGATGCAGGGTACGTAGCCTGTTTCTAGTGGATTTTGTACCCGAACAAACATGATCGTTTTCTGTCTGGCCCGCAGAAGAAATGATTCTGTGTTTGTGAACGGAATATCCACGTTGTTTACTCGTACGTAACGCCCTTCCCAGTCGATTCTACCTTTGCTTTCTCCGATTGTTTCATGACCGAGAATCGCGTCGAATTCCACGGGGAAGTTATCTGAGACAACATTAAATTTTACGGACTGATTATGAATTGCGATGTTGATTTGTCCGAGTGTCTTGGGTCTGTCGATATCCGAAATTCCGTATAATTCATATATTGTTGAGTCGTCTATGAGATTTGGATGAGGAATATTTTCGATTTTGATTAGATTTAGTTGTGAACCTGAGTCTGCGAGAAATAGTGTGTGTGTTTTTCTGAGATCCTCCGATTCAATGGTGATTGTGGGAGAGTGGTAATTATTTGTTCTTGTGCTCAGATTACAAGTGGCTCGGAGGATTTTCTGTTTCGGTTTTAACTCTGTTGTGTCTGGCGTCCTTGACTGTTCTGGCCCGTCGTGACGCCTTGTCGAGGGGTCGTTGACTCGTTTCCCGGCTGTTTTCCGGCTTGAGCTTCGTCTTTTCTACCGTTATTGTACGCTCGTTTACGGCATTGATTAATAGTGTGACCCGGCTTTTTGCAGTAATTGCACGATACACTGTTTTTGTTTGTTGTATCTTTTGTTTGATTGTTTTTTGCGAAGAGAAAACAGTCGTTTGTCGTATGATTTGTTTTTTTGCAATAGCTACAGAATTTGGTTGAGTTGGCGGATTTGTCATCTTGGTTGTTAGCTTTGTTGAAAGGTTGAATTGGTAGGCACGTCGACTGTGTGTTTTCTGTGTCTGTTGGTCCTAACATTTTCTCGATGTCTGTTGCGTGTTTAAATATGTCCTCGAGTTTTGGGTATCGTTTACACGCTATGTGAGGACGGTAAGCTGCGTTAAGACCTTTTCGGAATTGATCTGTTGCTATGTCTTCCGCGAAAATTTTCGCTCCTTCGATTGAGCTTAAGTTAGAGGTCTCGATAGCTTGATGGGTCTTTTTCAGATGGATGTTCAGTCTACTATAGAAGCTGAGAGTAGTAAGGGGGCCACTATGGCGCCCCCCACTCTTATCCCCACTCCTACCCCCACTCCTCGAGGTGCCCGTGGTGGGGGCAGCCCGAGGTGTTGGGTGGTAGGAGTGGGGGTTATCCGTGCTTCTGCCCCCCTCTCCCCTTGCGGTGCCTATGAGGCAGACCGGGAGGTAGTGGGGGGTGAGAGCGGGACGGTGGTTGGCGCCATAGTGGCCCTCTTTTTTATTTATTTGGATTTGAAAAAACCGTAATTGAAAATGGGGTTTTGGTTATTTAAAAATAAAAAAAAATAGCACTCACCGCTGTTGCCGTTGCTGCTTCTGCCGGGTCGAGGAACACACACACACACACACACACAGACACACACACACACGCGCACACACACACACACACACACACACACACACGCTACTCCTCGTCCGCCCACCCCTCTACCTCGTCGTCGTCCTCGATGAAGCCGTCGTCGGGCAACCCCGCGTCGTAAAAAACATCAACGTCCAGCTCCTCGATGAGCATGGACGCGATGTCAATGCCATCGCCGCTGAACAGGCGTACGCACGGGCGCGGGGTATTTTCCGCGACGGCGACGACCACGCGGTGCTCGCACAGCTCGGCGAGTGCGTCCGAGGCAAAGGGGATGCTCTCGATATGTGCGAGCCCCGATATCGCGCACTTGATCTGCAGAGCCGCGAGGAATATACAAAACGGCGCGGGGGTATAAAGGCACCCGGGGGCGTAATACGCACTATAGCCCTCATCGGGTAAAAAAACGTCACTATGACCATCGTCATCGCACGAGA
>CAWVQM010000312.1:0-27333 GCA_963932345.1 Ophion ventricosus | reverse complement strand
AGCAGGTAGCACATTTCCGGAGAGTTGAGTCTAGGAGAGCTGTGAGTCAAGAGCGACGAGCATGATTTAGAGATAGCGGGGAAGAGCGAGAGAAAGAGAGAGAGAGAGAGAGAGAGAGAGAGAGAGAGAGAGAGAGAGAGAGAGAAAGAGAGAGAGATGAAAAGTTCTGCGTGACCAGTTCGGAACAGGTCTGACTGGTTTCCTCCCGTGCGGAAAGGTCTGCAAAGACGCGAAAAGGAAAGATATGAAGAATCGAGAGAGAGAAAGAGAGAGAGAGAGAGAGAGAGAGAGAGAGAGAGAGAGAGAGAGAGAGAGAGAGAGAGAGAGAGAGAGAGCGAGAGCGAGAGCGAGAGCGAGAGCGAGAGCGAGAGAGAGAGAGAGAGAGAGAGAGAGGGGGTGGGAGGGAGCGAGACCGAGGAAGCATTAAACAAAGGTACGGAAGAAAGAAGAAAGATTACGAGTAAGGTGTGTCGACGAGGTAGGGGAAGACATGGGACGTAAGGCCAGTGTGGAAAGGAGGAGAGTGGATCCACCATGGTAAAGAGGAATGGTAGAGTTACGAGTGTACGATCTCCTCTAAACCCTCTTCTCGTCTTTCCCCTTAACCTTCTCCCTCCGCCTCACCGGCCCATCTCCCGTTCACTGGCGGCCGTCCGGTGCTGCCGAGTTTCCGGTGAATGGCGAGCGCCGGCCACGAGCCGGCGTCCAATCAGGGCAGGAAACGACTAAGAAGCCACGCGTGATGCCTCGAGCGCGCGCGCACTTGTTCTCTCTCTCTCCCTCTCTTTCCCTCTCTCTTTTTCCTTCTCTCTTTCTCTCTCTCTCGCTTTTTCTGTGAACTGTTGAAGAGAACTGCTGGCTACCAGCAACATCAGCAAGCAGGTACTCTTGGGTACCCTGCTGGCGAGCAGCCGGCAAGGTCTTACCTGCGCGCCTCTCCGCCTCGATCTCCGTAAGCTTTCTCAGAGTTGAAGAGAGAAAGGCAAAATATCGAGACAGGTATTTTTCTCTTTCTTGTCTTCTTTTTTCTTCTCGATATCGACGGACATTGTAGAAGGAAAGAGAGGGAGAGTGAAAAAGGCAGCTACAAATTTGCTTCTCTACGCGCAAGATTCTCACTAAGCTTCTTTGTGTGCCTTCAATGGGAATCTAGTCGACGTTGCATCATTGGATCACAGTTCCTTTCCATCTCTCGTACAAATGATTATGCGCATTGTCTTACTAACTCTCGTCCTCTGCATGCTTGTATTAATAGTGTAGATACAGGATATCTGAGATTAAATAACATTCGTTTGTAATAAATCTCGCGTGAGTAGGAAACGTTTGGTCGAAGATGTCGGTTGCTGAATCAAGCTTTAGTCTCAGTAATACCCGGCTTTCAATTCTCTCAAGAGTTTCTTTAGATTTAAAGTGACGTATCCAATTTCCTACTGTAATCCCCTTCGTCTATCAAGTATGGCATTACCAGGGAAAAAGCTCCAGCTCCATTATTCATTCGAGCGTTTAGTCCACGACGAATACTACACGTATTAGGCGTGTGCATTAATTTTAAGGGATTTTTTTGGTAAAAATACAGCTTTATTGTGCAAAAAATAGTTACCAATTGATCATTCAAAATGAAAGCATTCTCCAGACAAGCCATGAGTCATCGATCGAAATAGGTGGTATTGGAAGGAGCAATATCTGGAGAATACGGCGGATGTGGTAGGACATCCCATTTAATCGCTTCTACCATTTCCTTGACCGGTTTCGCAGCAGGAGGCCGAGCGTTGTCGTACTGGAAGATCACTTTGTCGTGTCTTTTGGCGTAATTTGGCCATTTTTTATTCAATGCTCGACTCCATTGCATCGATTTGTGTTGGTAACATTTGATATTGGTCAACATTTAATGATTCTTCAAATCTTCTTGCATTTAACTCGATTCTTCATCGAGTAAAGCTTCCACTTACTCATTTTCAAACTTTTTCGGCTGGCCTGAACGTTCCTTGTCTTCCGTATCAAAATCGCCATGTTTATAGCGTCGAAACCAGTGCCCACATGTTGAGGTAGATGTAACATTATCACTATAAGCTTCCGACAGCATTCGTTGACGTTCCGCAGCACTTTTCTTCAAATGGAAGCAAAAAATCAAAGCTTCCCGCAAGTTGCGTTTTGTTGGCACAAAATTCGACATACTCAACCCTCAAAAAATGTCTTACACTTTGGCAAAAAACTCATAGTGAAAACTAAATCCACGTGATGACGCCTTGACATGAAATTCCTTTAAATTAATATACACACTAACAGCAAGGGCGGCATTATGAAACCTCGTCTATAGGGCTAGGAATGTCATCATTCCTAGTCCAGGAATTACTACTATGGGACATTAATAGCCCTATGGGGCAATCTCATTCTCGACTGGTCAATGATACAAGAGCCTCGAAGTTCTTGATTTCTATCGCATACCATTCACAAAAATTTAGCGAAATAAGTAAATTATTTATCTTTTTCACCCTCGAAGCTGAAGCATACCGATGTTTACAAACCCTTCGCTCTTTCGGCCAGATTCGTGGCTTCCGTAAAACACTGGATCGACTAGCTTGTTTTTTTTCGTCACCCTTACTCGTGCTTACCCTGATGTAAGAAAAAAGTGGGGCAAGTATAATCCGGTAAACTATTGCGCGTGTGCGACTCCTTGAGTAGCTCGAATGGAGTCCTCCTTAGTTTTTCCCTTTTAGCACGATTAGATTAGAGGGAATAAGTAAGAAGAAGAAAGTGGTCGACCTTGCGAACGGCAGGGGGTGGAATTCCGATGTCCCTTATCCATGTTTCCATGTACATATTGCATGGAAAGGCAAAGTTGGGGACCTAAGCAGACACGGTGAATCCGTATCGTCAGTGCATAAGTGAGTCTGTTGTTAGATGCCGGAGATTGCTCGGTACAAAAGCCAAGAGGGATGAAATAGATAGTGGCCTAATCTGCTCCTCAACCCTCTTTAAAATGTATAACCGACGTCGTACGAATGCTCGTGTACATGGGGCCTTTTTGGGAGATAGAGGGAGTACACGTGAAATGTTCTCGATTAGTGTATATAATGATAGATGTCCTTGCGTCTTCTTACTCTCTTGATCTGCTTACGTAGGAATCAAGCCAGTAAGAAGGGAGAATAAATAGACGAAAAACGCCAGACATCTGTCTCTCTCTCATTCTTGAGAGAAATGGACAGATACGGACGGAAAGGAACGAAGACGAAGGCTGAAAGCATTAGCAGGTGTATAGCCGAGAGCTCGCTATGCTAAATTAGTCGACCACATATGTAACCCGAATTTGTAAACGCTCCCGCCCGCTCTTCAGTCATTTATAATAGCTGTTGACCGCTCGATGCTTACAAATAACTGTTTTGACTATCTTGTTGATACAGGTGCGTTTTCAGATGCGTTACAAAGAAAAATGGATAAACCATAAAAGATGAAGCTTCCCTCTATCCATATCCACAGGGTTGAGTTCATTATTTGTGGCATTAAGTCTGCTTTTTCTCTGTTCAACACACGATACTAGTTTCCAGAAGATTTTTCTCGTCTACTCATTCCTTATTTCGCCTCCTCTGTCGTTTCTCTCACTCTCTCTCTCTCTCTCTCTCTCTCTCTCTCTCTCTCTCTTTCTCTCTCTCTCGCTCTCTCTCTCTCTCTCTCTCTCTCTCGCTCTCTCGCTCTCTCGCTCTCTCTCTCTCGCTCTCGCTCTCGCTCTCTTGCTCTCGCTCTCTCGCTCTCGCTCTCTCGCTCTCTCGGTCTACCCCTGTGTATCTCTATTGTACATCGTTCCACAGATAGCTTTGTGGATCCTGTGTTCCAGTACAGAAACTCTTGTACTACAAGACCCCTCCTACCTATTGTGAACTTATATGTGCACAAATATATATGTATGGGTGTGTGAGAGAGTGTATACGTACATACACAAATATAGTGTCCGACTGCGTTGCGCCGCAGAAGACCTTTATGTCGCACCACACAGTATATTATGCTGCCCCTTGTGTACCAATGGCTAGGTATTACTTCGGCTATACTACTGGCTTGATACAAGCTCTCATGTGATCCTGATGCTGATGCTCTCTTACTACTAGCCTAGTAGAAAGGTCGTGTACTCGGGCACACGCTGATAGAATTCACACCGGCGGACAAACAGACTCTCCCAGAGCTACGAGACCTATCATTCCTTCTACCGCAGAGTTTCACACTCGCCCATCCGCGGTTGCTCGTACTCTCTCGCTCTTTCTCTCTCTCCTCCGCCATTACTGCCAAGCACATTCAAATCTCCATGTCTTCTTTTGCTTCGTTCACCTACTTTACATCCCGTGTTGCCCCATTCTCCATCTAGCTCGCTTTTGCCTATTTCATCAGCACTCTACCTACGAGAAAGCGGCTCTTGCACGTTCCACTTTTTCTTTGTCATTTTCCGCGTGCATGCCAGCTACCCCTGCCGGCTTTATCGCACTCTACCTCGAAAACGACACTGAACAGGAGATTTCCCTGCGCTGAAGCTGTTGGATTTTAGTTCCCTTCTCTCTCTCTCTCTCTCTCTCTCTCTCTCTCTCTCTCTCTCTCTCTCTCTCTCTCTCTCTGCCTCTCTCTCTTTGCCTCTCTCTCTCTCGGCCTCTCTTTCCCTCTTTTTAGCGCACATCGGCGTGTTTTTGCCATCATCGTTATTTTTATCATAGGTAGTTTGGCTTCTGCGTATAAATTTTATTTTATATCTGTAGGAGCGTTGTTATGGTTTTTCTTGGTCGCCATTATGCCCCCATTTGCGGTGGTGCCTGATCGCACGGAAAAACCACTAAATTAGTTGGGTAACTGGAGCCTCGGCGAGCTACGCAGGTTAAGGTAGATGTTGATGAGTTAGACGAGATGACCTACGGTTCGCGCGGCTTTGCAATTAAGCGAAGCGAAGAGAATGGCAGTGTACGGTTTATACCGAGATGACTACAGCCAAACCGCGAACCATTGGTGTAAGGTGCGTTCTCAGATGCCATCCGTTTTCCTAATTAAGCTCTCACGTCCGACCAATTTGTCCTTTTGCTCGATCTCCTCTATCAGCCCTTCGGCCAAGACTTCCTACACTGAGGGCGCTAGGTTGAGGAGGAAACCCGACCGGGTTTCACAAATCGTCGCTATCAACGATAATGCCACAATACATCCGGTATATTGCTTATCTAAGTAAAGCTCTGCTTCCTTTTGCTTCATCACATCCGTGATGTCCACGCGTTTTTTCCAAGCCATCCGAATATTATAGATCGTCTTTATCGTTGTTCCTCAAGTCCAGGTGTATCTGTACTCATTCTTAGGATATATACAATCCCATGCGGAATGAACACCTAAATATGTGTACGCACAAGCCCTAAAACACACAGGCGCGCATTCACACAGCGGGAAGATCATTCGGAAGTACTTATGGTGACATTTGCGAATGTGATCCTCCTCAATTTCTCTACCTTTCTGACCGCCGATGTTAGTTAATGCTGGCTGTTCGTGTTCCTTCCCGGTAATAAATGAGTAATGGTCTAATTGTGAACTGCATTATGAATGATAGGGTGGCTTGTGGGGACGCGAGGAAGCGTTCGGCTCTCTGTGTCAAAGGGCAAATGTGAACGGCGCTATCATCATATGCACCCACACACGCGTGCCTGTTTGTGTGTGCGCGTGTTTGTTCGTACATACGCAATGTGTGGGGGATAAGCTCGGATACTACCATTTCGACCGTGGTCACGGCGTATATGGATGGGAGAAGGTCTCATCCAAGCAAGCGCGCGCGCGCGCGCGCGCGCGTGTGTGTGTGTGTGTGTGTGTGTGTGTGTGTGTGTGCCTCGTGCGTGTGGGTGCGTACGCGCGTGCACACTATATCTTATATATATATATATATATAATCTGGAGAATGTCTCGCCGCGCCGCATGTCCAAACAGCATCAGCCGGAGAGACCAACCGGGTGAACCAGAGCACAAAGCGAGGTCAACTTGCCGTGTCAATTGCTGGCTCTGTTCTGACGCTGGGAAGTCCCTACACGCCGGGAGAATATTAGTATTTCGCCCAATTTACGTCTGTACCGATCTCCCCGCCGGCCCCCTCGCCTCTCTGCTCCCCCACCGCTCTCCCGCGTATCTCTTGTCTTCCCCGTCCGCCTCTTATTAAAGCGGCGCGTGTGTAGGTATTAACTGTAGTGATACATATGAGGCGCAAGGATGAATTATAATGGGATTATTACAATGACGAGATAGCGAGGAGCCTTCCTCTGACCGAACGCGAATTTAATAACGGTCGTTTCGCTATTTCATATCCTTGGCAAATAAAAATCAGTATTCGGTTGCAAAAAAACGGGAAGAAACAATGCATATGATTAAGGAGGTCGTTAAGCTATCGTGTAGTTTTACGAATTTGCTTAAATTTATTGAGGATATTTGCGAATAGGTGCTGTGACTTCGCGCAAAATTTCAAGTCAGCCGTCTGCATGATTGTTGAGCTAAATTAATTATTAAAGTTAGGCTCTGATACAGGGGCAAAGTAGCAAAATCTGTACGATAACTCTGACACGAATCTTGCAACATAATAAAAATGTTTAGAAATGAATTCAAATAGGCGAAAAAAAATCTTGACTTTTTTAATGAATAATTTTAACGAAAAGTTGAGCGTTTTGTTTGCCTCGTTATCGAGATATTCTTGAAATAAAACAGAACATTTAAGCTGAATTTGTGTAAAACGATAAAGCGCGCCACGATACGTGACAACGTTGCTGCCAAGTCGTAGTACAATTTAGTACCAGCCACTGAGAATTAAATTGCGCGTTTGCCACATTTCAGCTTGGTTAACATAGTATTCGCGATGTAATTAAACGAAAAGCGATTAATAACATTTCTAATCATTTAATTATGTACATTTCACATATTTATTAGCTGATTCCCCCCCCCCCCTTGCCGCCTGCCCCGGGAAGCAACCTCCCCAACCTCAAAGATGTAAGGAGTGTCTCAAAATGACCTTACATTTAAAATTGCGCGCCATTTTTTGTGGCAAACGTAGAGTACTAACCTTTGACAACTGGCATCAGAAAGTATTGAGGTTTAGTCATGGAGATTACACGATGGAGCAACGCATAGAAACTGTGAAAATTTATTTTAAAAAATGCTTAAAATTTTGCAGACATGGTTCGAAAAGTCCGCACGTTTTTTTTATCATCATAACGCACCATCTCGCAACACTGTGGTGAATTTAATCACAAAATTTGAGATTAGTGGTTCTGTTCTGACCGCGAAAAGCAGTGGCCGTCCTCGTACCGGTCGGTCGAATGAAAACAGCCGCAGTGAGTGCGAGTGTTGATGAAAGTTCTTCCATCTCGATTCGCCATCTTGCTCAGCAATTGAACATTTCAATATGCTCTGTGCAGCGAATATTGACGAAAGATCTGCATACGCATGCTTACAAGATCCAATTGACACAATAATAATGCAGTTATTGCAGACGAAGTTTCATGGTCATCTTATCTCGCGCCGCGGCGAGGTGAATTGGCCACCAAGATCGTGCAAATTGACTCCACTGAACTTATTTCGTTGGGACTTTCCGAAAGGACAAGTGTATGCCAATGATCCACAGACTATTCCGGAGCTCAAGGAAGCTATTGGAAGCATCATCAATGAAATTAGTCCGTAATTATGCCAACATGTTATTGAACATTTCGTCCAGAGAGTAAAAAATTTTGTCAAAACCTTTCGCAAACAGGGACGAGACGGCCATTTATCGGATATTGTGTTCCACACATAACCTCCATGTTTGTACCTTATATTAAAATTCAAACATTCGTACTTTTCAAATAAATAATACATTTTATTAATAAATTAAAATGTCAGGTCATTTTGAGACACCCTTTATCGGAATAACATTCGTCTTTACGTATTTGCTGCATCAGTGGGTGTTACAATTAAATGCGAATACACGAATCGTTGTGTTCCTTTTCGAAGTCGATTCTAGAGATGTATTAGAAGAAAAAAAAAAAAACTTCGATGAACAGGGAATATACAATCGCTTGATTCATCGAATGACATGATGCACTCCGTCGAAAGCGTGTCGCGTGTTGAGAAAGGACAAATTGAATTATCACGAATGTGGTGCAATTTAACGAGTTCTGTTGCAATTGTAAAGAGTTCAAATGCGCGTATACCGTGCTCAGATAGTACTGTATTCGACCCGATGGATAATTGGTATACGTGCTAATTCGATTCTCTTCCCATGTTCACAATCGTTCCCAATTGACTCATTTAAAACGGCCGAGAGAACGATCGAGATTCCCTCATGTGCGCGCGCACACACGCTCAATACACACTCACACACACACACACACACACACGCGCGCGCGCGCGGCCGCGCACACACACATACACACACGCGCACTCCCATACACAGTCGCGCATACAAACACGCACGCAATGTTCTCCAGTAGACATTACGAGCGTAGGAGCTGGTGGACCGTGATAGAGCCGTGGTAAGAAAACAAAAGAATGAGAGATGTCTGAATCGACTGGAGACGCAAACGTTCCACACCCTCTTCAACTTTATGTTCTTCCCGGCCGGCCTGGGTCTATAGACCAGAAAAATCAATCGCACACTCGTGGTTCTCGAAGGTCGAAAAAAAGGCTACCGAAAAGAAGGGGCCCTCACTCTAGAAAATATACGGCGGTGTGCAAACAGAATTTTCAGAGTTACAATTAGTCCGGACCATCGATTAAAGAGCTCCTCTTTATTTTTGGCCTTTTACTTTAGCTCTTCGCGCTCAGTCTACTTTCCGATCACGATTCAATTATTTTTCCATTTGATATCAATCTAATTGCTTAATAATTCAAGCGACGACTTGTGTCCAATTGATTCTAGGTGATTGCCGCGATTCAGCCCTTATTGATTAATCGCCTTTATAGACCATTAGCATGTTTTTGGAGTAGACTCTTCAATAAAAAAATTACTACACTGAGATAAAAGTTTATCGCATTTAAAAAAAACGCCCATCCTAAAAGAGGGTATAGTCAAATTCACTGCAGTTTATTGACATCGCAACCATAATATACACGGAGAGAATTAAAAAGTAATTTTTGTCGTGAATTTCACGGTAAAAATTACCATGATATATTTCAATGTGATGGCAAGTGAGAAAAGCATAATAATTCGTATGCGACAAGTTTTTATTAACTCACGTTACAGAAAATTTCAAATACGTAGCTAAAATTTTACTATACAAAAAGGGTAGCGCGCACGGTAATTTTTACCGAGAGCACAATACATTTTCCTATAACACTCATTAAATTTTATAATAAATCTTAAAATAACTGTTATAAAGACGATACTTTTTTATAGATATTTTTGAAAGGTCTAAAATAATAAAATGCACGGTAAAATTTCGCTGATATTATATATTTTTTAAATTTAAGTTTTGCGTATTTTGTTACACATCAAAATTTACTAGAAAATCTGGTAAAATGTTCTATCTGAAGAAGAAAGAAATTTTATTTTCTGAAGAAGAAATTTTATTTTATTTTCTTGAAAATCTGTGTTTTACTCAGTAATAATAAGCGAAGTTTCAGGGTTGTCATCTGGTTACCGTTACTGCACGGTCATTTTTAACATTTAATTCTCTCCGTGTAGTTAACACAACTATAAGCAAAAAGTATATCTGAACATGCGATTTTGGTGCGTGTTTGACTTTCTATTATCCCCGAAATAACTCGGGGATTTTTAAAGCAGCATTTTTTTATTTATTTTGGATTTATGAAATATTCTATGCATTTAGTAGACCTATCATACAATATGGTATAAATCGCTATAAACATCGTCGCAAATTACAAGCTAGATTGTTATCAATGTACAATGGATAAAAAAAGTATTTGCACACCTCGTGTTTTTCGAAAAATTTTAGCGAACATTTTATTTAAAAAAAAAAAAAAATGCTAAAGTATTTAATTTTTTTGCAGGATAATTTGAAAAACACGAGTTGTGCAAATACTTTTTTACCCACTGTATATATACCATAATGCTGATCACTACTAAGATCTTGGGGGAATTATTTTTCAACAGTGTAAAGAAATAGCCATTTTATGAAAACCTACTTTATTATATAGCATTGAACAATCAACGTATGCTTGAAAGATTGTTGGTTGCGTTTAACATGTGGACATAACTTACGCAACTGCTAAAATATCAATAAGCAGTCGCATATTTTGGCCAGTAACCATGACTATAAGATATTGTTGTCGCCTCAGGCAAGTATAAAATATGTTTAAAATATGGTTAAACGTACCCTACATTTCTCTCAGTGTATTGTTTTTTTTTTTATATGCAGTTGTTAAAACCGACAGTTTTTGCCAGAAATGCCCGAAACTTGTGGCTCGCAGGGTAACTTGCGTTTTTTGTAAATAATGATGTAGGGCTAAGACTATTTAGGTGGTATAATCTATATCTAGATTAATGACTACATTAATATCTTATGAATTTGCATGAAAAATCATTTTTTTTTTGTTTTATGTATTTGTGTGCTTCGCATTTATATGTATGTGCGGCAGTGTGTCTGGATGTGTGTGTGTGTGCGTATGCATGCCCTTCCGTATGTCTCTCTCTCTCTCTCTCTCTCTCTCTCTCTCTCTCTCTCGCTCTCTCTCTCTCTCTCTCCTCTCTCTTGACCGCTCGCGCTATTTCATCTCCTGGTCCAGGCTTCGAATATAACCACAGATGGTTTGCTTTGCGGGAGCGCGTTAGCTTACGAGCCCCCGGCGATGCTCTATATTTTTGTTCCCCACATGAGTCCCACATAGACTGTCGTCGATGTAGCTGGTGCGTGGAGACTCCAGAGACTCTCGAGCCGTTAGGCACTGAACCATCTTGCGCAGCCTCAACCAAAGAGAACCCTACTGTGGAAATGAGTGAGCCACACTGTGACCACATGTATGTCACTCTCTCTCTCTCTCTCTCTCTCTTTCTCTCTTTCTTGCTCTCGAGCGCCCGTTTTTTCTCTCTTTCTTAAACCAAAAGCCTGGTAATCATTGACACCGAGTTGTCGCAAAGATAAACGGACTTTCGACCCAGAGAGCATTAAGAAATCCCGCCTGGTAGTTTTACGAGGAACACACATACGTTTTATACCCCCAGGAGCGCTGTTCAATGAAATATTCCTCAACGGAGTTTGGATCATACAGACACTGAATTGGCAACTGAACGAAAATGGACAAGCAAACCTTAACGAACTTTTGAGCCCTAGCAAAGCAGACTCTGAGGGTCTACAGATAATTTTTTTTATTCGAAGGAACCTCGAATCGCGCAAGGTCCGTTAAAAATTATATTTCTCTGGGGCCGCGTGAGAAAAATATTGCTGAAGGTTATAATAAAATAAGGGATCTACCTTCCGTCACTACGATCCGTGAAAACATTCAGTAATTGTTGGTTTCGTATAAAAAAATGTTATGCTAATGTTGTTCCCTGGTGGTGCATTTCAATCATCTTTTTTAATCGGACTAACTGGGACGAGTGGGCAATGCCGATTAACGCGTAAGTGATAGTACATTGATATGGAAGTGCAGGAAAAGAAAGAGAGAGAGAGAGAGAGAGAGAGAGAGAGAGAGAGAAGGGGATGTAGCGCGTAAAGAATCGGACCTTACATCATAGAAATAACGTGTATCACATAGATAAAAAATCCCTTTCTATAGAAAGGGATTTTTTTATCATCGTGATACATATACATAACAATACGATACGTGGACATCGGATTAAAAGCAGAAGAGTGCATAAAAATTACGACAAATATCGTTGCACTAAAACATATTTTCCAATCTATGTGATATATCTCAGTATCCATACGGCGTGCATTAATTGATCATCGATCGAAGTGGCTGCGTTGGATGAACTGTAAATCTTGTCGTATAACCAAAACCCCGTTCAAACGTTCATGAATTTTGAAAATAAAGACAAATCAATGAGTGCGTACAAACCGTAACAGATTGATTGGTTCTCATATAAAGGATCATTCTTTATGTGAGAACCCATACTTACAAGATACCGTATATTACAACATACAACTTACTTTACAATATACCAACTTTCATCCTCAATCATTTGGTTCGAAAGTTTTTCCTCCAGAACTATTTTTATCCTTTGTACATTGAACCGGGACAATAATGTCTTCTGAACAGTTTGATAATGAAAAATGATATTCATAGTTACCAATTTCATTCAACATTCATAATTATGGGTAACATTGAGCTCGTGTTCAATTATTTAATTCAAGTTTTCGCTTAGGGGAAATATAATAGGCCTTGTTTCTATATGTAGCATTGTATATATGTGTGCATGCGTATATTTGCACGCATACCCATACCCGTGGTATATATGTGTGTGTGTATACATATTGCTGATTTTACTCATCATAATTAAATAATGTAAACATTCAAACATAGTTGTCTTTATGGTAGGTTTTAATAAATAAAAAAAATCTTATTATTTAGTTTTTGAAACATTTAATCAGCTAGTTATAAGTTAAGCTAGTTATAATCGGGCCCATTATAAAGCAATAAAGGGAGTGTGACAGACCTGTTACATTCCTTTATGATGTATGAAATGCTTTGAAGCAGTTGTTTTGCTCGTTGTAGCATGACGCCACGCCACATTTTTCACACACCGTTTGTCATTTTTATATTTTTCTTTCGATTTTCGCAAACTCTACGCACACTCGAATCTTGCAATCTCACGACAAGTGAACTTCGAACAAATATTAATCCAACTAACTCTATCTAATTTTCATAAATTGCACTTAAAAACTATAGAACGATTTGTAGCCGTCGTGTGACATTGATTTAAAAAAGGATTAAGTGTCAGTATGTTATTTGGTGAAGATTGGATGGTTTGTTATATAACTGTCACACGGTGATATGAAGGGTTTAAATTGCGCTGTCTATAGTTGCTATTGAATTGGAATCAAAGAAAAAAAGCATAAAGTTTTAAAATAGAAACATTCATGTGTTGTTACTGACTTCCGAAAGCTATTTGTGTGTTGAAAGTGTTTTCATACTGATAGTATGATGTTACAAGAAAAAAGAAATTGACTGATCAAGTGTCTGTGGATCGATGTGCTCCTATACGATGGTATACCTAGCGGAATGAGGACTATATACACGAGGATTTTTATGGATCACTATGTCGATGGATGGATTTTCTAATATCGGTTGTCCAGCATCGTTGATCTGTGGACGAATGTACGAGGATCATTTTAAAAGTTATCGGCGTTTTTTAAGAAAAACACATGTTTCGAAGCAAAGCAAAATTCATTTCTCGACGTAGCTACGTCGAGAAAATGAGAGACGAGAGATACTAGAAAAGTCTAGTATTCCTTCAAATCGATACATTTGGTCTAACGCTTCCTCCAACCTTCCAAAACGTCAGAAAACAATGGATTGTCTAAACCCGAAAAATACTGGTTTACAACGTCTTCCATGTCGGAATTTAACGGATAGTTTTTCCCCCCGGGATGTTTTATCAAATTGGGAAACAGAAAAATATCGTTGGAAGGTAAATCTGGCGAATAGGGTGGGTGTGGAAGCAATACAAACTTCAGTTCGTTCAATTTTGATATGGCGACCATGCACACGTGAACTCGAGCGTTATCCAGGTGAAGCAGGACTTTTTTCTTGGTCAAATGCGGACGTATTTTTCTTCATTGTGTCCTTAAATTCAGCCAGCAATGCAGCTTAGTACTGTCCGTTGATTGTTTCACCCTTTGTGAGATAATCGATAAAAATTATTCCATGGCTATCAAAAAAACTGTCACCATCACTTTTCCTGCAGAGAAAACGACCTGTACCTTCTTTAGAGCTAGTTCCCCCACCGCAATTCACTGCATTGGCTGTTGTTTGATCTCAGGCGTATGGTGGTTTATCCAAATTTCATCGACGGTTATATATCGCCAGAAAAATTCCACCGGTCTTTTTTATACAAGCTAAGACAATGCGCGACATATCCGCCCGTACGCGCTTTTGATCGATCGTTAACAATCGTGGGACCCAGCGCGGTTAATTTTCTCATATTCGAATGTTGATATAAAATCTTGAGCACCCGTTCAGATCATATCCTACAAGGCTCAGCAATATTCTTAACAGTCAATCGACAATCTTTCAACACAGTTCGATACATTAAATTGATCATTTCGTCTGTTGTAGAGGTTTCCGGGGGCCCGGAACGTTCCTCGTCTAAAATACTCGTACAACCACGTTTGTACTCGGCTACCACATATTTCACCGCTGTAGAGGAAGGATAGACTTCACTGTATACAGAGTCTAAATCATCTTTTATTACCCGAGTCTTTTTTCCTTTCAAATGAAGGAACCTTATCACTTCGCGATACTTAGTTCTCTCCATTGTCGAGAAACAACTTTAGCTGGCAACTTTGAACGAGTGCCGTAGACAAAGTAATGATTAAAATGACTTGAACATTTTACGGTTTACACGTATCAAGGCTATCTATCGGGAGATGAAAGATTTTTTTTTCTACTATCACTTTTTGTTGATAAGGCCGGACACTTTTCAAATGATTCTCGTACATTCGCAAATAGGTGAATCTTGTTCTTGTCAATACTTTTCACCTTCAGAAACGATGATGCGTTGAGATGAGATTGGAGCATTGTTCCATCAATGCTGTTCATAATGAAGCATTCATGATCCTTTTTCTTACCATGCTTACATCGGTTGCAAAGAGAAGTGTGACGGGTTACACGCGTATCATCATACTCTTGGAATGATGACAGATAGAGAGAGCGAGAGAGAGAGAGGGAGAGAGAGAGGGGGGGGGGAAGTGGAAGTGGAAGAGCCACGGGGAAAGAAGGACGGCCTGGGAGGAGACGAGAAGGTATCACATTATTTTCGTCGTACGAACAAAATTCAAACCAGAACAGCTCTCCTCGTGATTGCGCGCACTTGGGACTCGGTTACGGCCAAGTCTCTCCCTCCGTTGAATTTATGCCGGTAAAACTCGTTTTACGAGTAAGCTATGGCGAGACCGGACCAAGTACGAGTGTACGGGGAAAGAGGGTGGGTAACGCGGCGCGGTACGACCATCCTGCTGTACGGTCGTGTTAATCCCTATGAGCGAGAAAGACAAGCGATACAGAAAGTACGCAAGCGATATATGTACGCCCGTTGTGCGTAGTGTATGTATCCAGAGCCTATATCGTGCAGACACTTGATGGTCGACGGACCCTCGTCGTCCTATACTAGTACTTATCCAAGCTACTCTCGTTCTAACTTACCCTCACTGCAGGAACCCGGCGAGATCGAATGTCATCGTGCATTTCACGAAAAAGCAGCAAGTCGGGAGATTAAAGTCGATGCGTTCTGACGGTTCGCATGCGCGTGAAATGTTTGTGGGGCGTTATGGTTCTCGCATTGAAATGGGACTCTCGACACTTTCAATCACTTTCCCTTCTGACTTTTACTTTTGGTTGCACAGAGAAAAATTTTTTGTTTCAGTGAAATTCTTTTTTTTTCATTCTTTGCCAATTATACTTTTATTTTATGTTCAATAAAATTATAGATGTATTTAAATTAAACACTCTGAGAGAATAAAACTGAGCCTAAGACAATCTGTTGACTCTAATAAAATGATCCCGATCTGCATAATCTTGGGATCCAAAAAAAAACAAGTCAATTTTCAACATTTCTTTCTTACGAGAGTATTGGAACGACAAGCTCGGGATTTTACACACAATTGATGCACAGTCTTACCAAGTATGAGATGGCTTTCTTTAATTGACTGTTTGATACACCATGAAGTTATGATTGTTCAAACGAAGTGCCGCCAATCAGTGCCACTGGGTCTGGCAAACTAGGTTAATCTCAAATGAAAAGTAAATAAAACGTGTACTTTTAGTACAATAATAAGACTTTCGTATGACCGAATATGTACTTTGTTATTTTTAAAAGTACGAAAATGGTAAGCCTATAGAACAAAAGTCCAAAGTCAAATTTTTTACCAAAAAAAGAAAAAATAATTTTTTATCAACAAATGGATGAACATAACAAAAACTCATCCGGCCATACGATAGAAATTGTTATAAACTATGTTCTGTCCAAATTTTAAATTAATCGGACGGATAGATTTTAAGATATGACTTACATCGTTTTATAAAACATAGTTTCGAAAAAAAACGCACAAAAGGAGGGTATATCGCAACGGGGCACTTTGCCGAAGCGCGGTGGGTGATCTGACCTTTCACAAAAATCGTCATAACTCGGTAATATCTTGGAATTTTTACAAAATCTTTGTTGCTAATTAAAGTTTAGAACTCAGGCCATAAAACTATTCAATAAGAAATCCAGTATTCTTAGAATTGCAAGCTTATATAGAAATCTTGAATTAAATTTTTCATTCACTGCACTGATATTATGTGTATTTTTTCCGTCGTAAAAGCGTTCTGCTTCTAATAGAAACAATGTACAGTGGGTGAAAAAAGTATTTGTACACTGCGTGTTTTTCAAATTATCCTGCGAAAAAAAATAAAATACTTTAGCGTTTTTTTTTGAAGAAAAATTTAACAAAAATTTTCGAAAAAAATAAAATACTTTAGCGTTTTTTTTTCGAAGAAAAATTTAACAAAAATTTTCGAAAAAAAAAAATGCTGACGCATTTTATTTTTTATTTTTTGTAGGACAATTTAAAAAACACGCGGTATACAAATCCTTTTCTACCCACTGTATGTTCCCACTGTATAAGGGTAAAGTGCATAACAACAACGAAATCTTTGGAAACGTAAATTACTAATAAAATTATCTGTATAAGGTAGCGTATGCTAACTCGTACTTTTTGGCTGTTCCTTTGATGGATTCTCTAGCTTTACATAAATTTATTGCTGTTTGAATAACGTCTGCGCTCCAAGAAGCTTGCGCCGTTTTTTTTTTTTTTCCTGTATTTATTCACCATCTGCAATGAAATATGCAGATTATTATATATAATAAAATTCTTTACAATCACCAGGCAAAGTGAATACCCTATTCACTTTGCCCTATTCGCTTTGCCCCACGTGGTCACTCCTGATGTTATCCCGTTTCAAATAAAAACTATTGCTTTGGGTCTCATTTTCTACACAGTGTATAAAGCTACATAAACATACATAGTAACCACCCAAAATTAAAGGACGATAAATAAATAACTTTCTTGTTATTATCAAAATACTTACCTTGATGGATCAATATTTTTCAAGCAAAAACACAAATCGTCGTCACCTGGACGGTTCGTGTCACGATCACTCACCAAAGTATTTGCCACGTACTGGGTAACGCCGGGCGAACGTTGCTATAGTAATGTGGCGATCGGCAAACGCATAATTTGCGAGTGGTGGCGAGTATTCACTTTGCCCGGGGTATTCGCTTTATCCGGGCTTCCCCTACTTTTCGTCTTTGAAAAAAATCTTTAACAAGACGTGAAGCATGTTTGGGGTCGTTATCGTGTTGAAAAACCCAACCGAGCGGCATTTTTTTTTTCATTGCAAATGGAGCATATGGTCCGGCAATATATTTCTGTATATTGTAGCGTCCATATTGCCTTGAATTTCTATCAACGGACCAACGCCGTCGTCAGAAAATAGGAGAAGGTGGGACAGATTGTGTCACTTTTTTCTAACGAATTTTTACTCTTACCAAAATAGTCTGATGAGAAAAAAAAGGTCATAACCGACATTATAGATCTTTGGGCGTACAATAAAGCTACCATATTTTTTGCAAAAAGATAAAGAAATCTCAAAACAATGGGGTCGAAAAAAATTTGCGGATGTGTCAGATAGGTGGGTACAGTGTGTCAAGTACTGCGAAACGTAGGGTAAAACGAGCCGGTTGAAACTCTTATATTTTCCTAATATAGATAACAGATTTTCATATACACCGATAATTTCACAACGCATATTATTTGCTAATAACATTGGGAGTCGACGCATTGTGATCAACAACTAGATGACACATTGTGCCCCACAATATTTGACGTTTGCTCGGCAAGTGAAATTTTTTTTTCGAGGCTCAAATCAATTTTATATTTTTAATAATTCTTTGTGAGCTTCTATTGACTTTCTTCTAGGCCAGCCGAAACTTAATATAGATCACGGTCCAACACAAAGAATTTCAGATTTTACGAGCTGCAAACCTCCGAGAAACCGCAGGTAGCTCACAGTGCCCCGTGACCCATTGCACCCCACTCTCCTCTACTCGCCAAACTTTAATGTCCCGCCACCGTGTTTTACGCTAGGAATTTGATACCTTACGTTGAATCTGGTACCTGTTGGACATCTCACGTGCTTCCGACCGTCACCTCCAAATAATTTAAATTTGGGTTCATCGAAAAAAAGCACTTTCCGCCAATCTGATGCTGTCGAATGCTGATATTTTTTTTGCAAAATTCAATCTGGCCTTTCGATTCCTTTTACTGATGACTGGTTTTTTTTTTACATCCATGCATCCAATTAGTCCTACAGCCTTAAGACGGCGGCATACTGTACTCCGACTAATGTCGGTCCGATTTTCACTACGTAATTCTCTCGCAATGCTTGCTACAGTCTTTCATGAATCTACAACGCACTTCCTTTTTATAATTTGGCCAATGTATTCCGTAGTTGTACGCGGTCTACCACTTCGACTTTTTTCACACAACCAGTTTGTCAATTTATATTTACAAATAATGCGATTGATCATACCTTTTCCAATGGATAAAGTAGTAGCAATATTGCGAGAACTCGTTCCTTCTGAAGAAAGTTTTAACACGATTTTACGGACCTCAATTTTCGTGATTTAAAATCGCGGAAGAAATAATACTGATTTTTCATTGTCATGGATGTTTTGAAACTTGTACGAAAGAAAATTCAAATAAACTGTGCGCACGAAGCCAGGCAAGATAGCAGCCCGATACTTTTGCACACCGACGAAAATCGTTCGACACTGTACACAAATAATACGCTATACCAAAAGTAATATATCACGCTATTATTCATATCATAGCTCTCTTAAAAATTTGAAATGATTAACGAGTTCAGGAATTAAATATTTTATCGCTTTCCTGAAAAAAATAGGGTGGCCTGAAACTTTTGCGTGCCACTGTATTTGTCAGAAGCGAATAAAAATGCTTTAAACAAAATTGTATCATGTGTATCTCATTTAGTTGATTGAGACAAATGTTTGTCCCCTGTGCTCGTTTCCTCATGAGGCAGTGCTTTTGCCTACTGATGGATGGCTGGCATAAATATCCAAAGCCCGCACTATTCGAAAGATACATCTTCCTTGGCGTTTAGTTCATAAAAAATGCCCTTTCAAAATTGCAAAAAATCAATAAACCCCTTTTTAGGAACACGTACACTGAGGGAAACATCCATGATATTAGGTCGTTGCATTGGAACGGGCTGTGTTTTTTTTTCTCGTTTTTCGATAATTTATGTTGTCAATACTTGTTGGATTACATCAATCAGAGCATTTTTGAATGTCGGATATTACTACTTTCTCTCACATATCTGGCAAAAGCTGAATCCCACATCGAAAGAATGCCCTGTTTTTTGACGCTATCCACTCATCTACCTATTTCTGGACTCCCTCGCAATCACGGAAGTGTGTATCTTCGAAATTGTGTTGTATCGACCGGTAGAAGTGATAACCACTTGAGCCAACGTCCGGAGAAAACGCTGGATGACGGAAGGACCTTACATCCATGTTCCATCAGTGTTTTTCCAACACCAATGCAATGCGAGTCCGAGCGTTGTCATGCAACAGAATGACCGTTTTGCGAATTGATGCTACTAATTGCCTTTTTTCAATCAAATTATGGTTTAAACGCTCCAGCTGTTGGTAACCTTCGGCAGTGCCCGTTACCATGGGTTTCAAAAGCTCATAAAGCACTACCCAAATAAACCCTACACATAAACAACATGGCTTTAAACCCATGGATATTCTGCTTTGACGTCAATGCTGATGGTTGGCCAGGATCAGCCCATGATTTTCAGCATGTAGGGTTGTCGAAATGAATATATTTTTCATTCCCCGTTACAATACATATGTATTATCGATTCTCAATGACGTTTTCGCTCAACTCGTCCAGTAGTAATTTTATTTCTTTCTCTGTATTCTTCACGACATGCAAGCGTCGGGATACTGTTGACTTGAAAACATTGATCTGTTCAGCCAACTGTTCAAGTGTTTAAGAAGAGTTTTTATCCAAGCATTGATCTAGTCGTTGCTTATCATAAAGGTCACAATCGCCACTTCAAAACCGTCGCAACAAACCTCTACATATAGTTTCCGATGGTGCGGACCTATCATAAGTCTGTGTAAGCAATCGGCGCGCTTCAGCTGATTGTTTTTTCGAATTGCAGTAGTGCAGAAGGTCCTATCCGAAAAACAATTTGTCGCAGTCCATTTTTAACTTGCTCGGTTCAGGCATGTGTCTCAACTATATTTGGCGTCTTTTGGCTGGAAGTAAGTTGTACAAGACCACCCTTCAAGGTAACTTAAGCGACATCTGTCGATACGAAAGTATGAAACATCGAGAGCTGAACAGCGGGTTTTAATGCAACCACCTAACAGTTCTAATTGACGCAGATAGTAAAAAAAAATGGTATCGTTAGAAAGTAAGCATAGTCTGTTGTCAATGAAACCACAATATGGCTAATGCAATTATAATATAATTGTTTGGTGAATAAACTTTGGTCGATTTTATTCTTCTATCTTTTACTATAGAGATTTGTTATACATACCATTGTCTTTTCCCTCAGTGTAGTCGTTCCGAACTTTTATAACTTTGTCATGTCTGTTCATGCATATGTCCATATACCTTATAGTTTCGACTTTTATCACTTATCGTACTTAAATTTGACGATAAAAATGAGAGTCCTGTGTGTGTTTTTTTAAAGAAGGTTACATGTGTCATGTTTTGAACAGTATTGGAAAAATGCTACATTTCCGAAAAGTAATTAAGTTCCAGTCGATGGATATGATAATCATGTGCCTTACATCATGGAGTTTATCACGCTATGGAACTTTTTAATCCTCCGTGTGTACGTTGAGTTTTTGAATAACAGTTCAAATTTCAATTTCCACTGCCTTTCTGTCGGATAAAATTTGGATTTCAATTTTCATAACTTACCTATAAGAATTAATAGATTTTTTAATGATTCGTTTATTGATTTTGAATTAGATTTTGAACCATAGTCTGAGAGCTAAGCCTGATTTTCAAAGTGAACATGGAGGGTTAAAAGACACGAAACTCCAATTCCCGCTTCCTTCAAAGTTCTCCCGGGTACGAACCCCAACACGGTTATGCCTTCTGGGAGTTCGCGCATTTCATCTTTTTACGAATTTTCTATGATATACTATGATTCTTCGAATGGAAATTACCATAATAGGCCGTTTCCCCCGGCACGACGAGTGTTATCGTTGAATCAGCTAGCTCTCCCCTCCCCCCCCTTTACTACGCACGTGACAAATACTCTGTAGCAAAAGCATAATCGATGATCCGCTCTTTTTCCATTGGACGGGCGATATGTCCTGGCACTCGTTGGCTTCCATGGAATCATTATTCTTCGCTGTATGTGCTTCGACTCCATGGAGTCTGACAGTCGTTACCGTCACTGTATATTTACCTTGTAAGGATCTCTCTTTCTCTCTCTCTCTCTTACAGCACTTGTAAATCAGCAAGGGAGATGAACGGGAAGATGACAAAAAAAAAGGTAATGACGAAGAGGATCGCGAGTTTCCCATTATACTTCGAAATGAGTGCAGACAGAAGAAAGTAATATGGTGCTGTTCAATACACACTTTTATGGTTCTACGGCCTGGTTTCTATATTGGAATCGAATTATATTTGGTATTATATTGCCCCGTGGCTGCACCTGTTGAGAAATTAGTATTAAACTAAATACGGGATTAATTGTGCAATGATAAATATACTGCAAAACCGACACAAGACGTACAATGTTCCTGTAAATGGAATTACATGACGGTTTTGGCATAGAAATTCACATCACGAGCCTTACCATTAGACGAAGACTAATATGAAGAACGAGGTAGATCGAGGGAATAACGATAGAGAACGGGGGGGGGGGGGGGGGTTAAGAGAGACAGAGAAAGAGAGAAGGGGAAAGAGAGAGAAAGGAAACTTTCTGGATCTTTTTTCACGAGACTTTATGAAGAGCCCTGTGTGCTCTCAGAAAGATGCATCGTGGATGCGACTGCGACGCTTCGTCTATTATGCCTTTTTACCCCTATACTTGTATAATAAACCGAGTGGCTGACTGGCTTCTGGCACCCATATGCTCGGGATTTTCGCTGGATTAATTTTGACAAATTAAAAACGCCTGTCTCCGAGCGCGGGTGAGAGCGTTGTCGAAGAGAATAATAAAATTATGGGAATGAGGCGAGTGCTTACCCGTGGGATAAAGCAACAGACCTCAGCATAATTTTGGCCCGTGGTTGTTTCATTTTACATGGCTGTTATTCACGTCGACACGGTTCACGAACGTCGGAAATTGTACTTAATAATGTCAAAATATTTGCTATACATATTTACGGAAGGAAAAAAGAAACAAGCGAACAAAACGCACGTACGTATTCGAACGTACTGCTTTCACGTATGAATCATGAGTAGATTTGCAGATTTTCTGTGTAAGCGGCTTAGGCAATTTAAGCTTCTTCGGGCAGAAAGATTTGCAAACGTGCATGAATTATCGAGCAACAATACATGTAATCCTTCCTGTTTGCACGCCTGTTAAACTATGCAACATAATGACGATTATGTTTTCGCGATTGGGATAGTTTGATGCGCTAGATCTTCTACCAGGCACGGTTTATTTCCGACCTTTTGCTCATTTGTCATTGTTTCAAAACGTGTTCACCACAGGAACAGAAGAAAAGTTCACTTTATCTGTCGCTCTCTATATCTGCGGAGGAACACCAACCACACTGTAAAAACCAAGCGCGTTGTTTCAACACGTTTCCCGTGTGTAATCTTGTCGCTCTTTTCGACACGGTAACTCGTGTGTTGAGGTAACGACACATCTTACGCGTGTTGTTTCAATACACTTCAGGCGCGTAAACGCTTGTCGCCATTTTCAACACGTTTAAAATATATCGAGGTCCAAATCAACACACGTCAAGCGTGTTATTGTCGGCCATTATTCGGTTTACCTTTGTGGGACTTTCTACACGCTTACACGCGTTTTTATTTCTGCAACACCCTTTTTGTGTGTATTTGTAGACGCTTGGGAATAATACATATGACGTCACGTAGGCGTACGTTCTAAAATAAAAAAAAACGTCTTTTCCGATACGGATATTTTATTCCGATGGTGTACTCCTTACCATATTACATGGCTTCCAGTCGTCCTGAAACAGATTCCTGCGAATAAATTTTATCATTAACCTAGCCGCGAACCTACCTACTTCTAGACCGAATGTACGTACGCTAACCATTATGCTATTTACTACTTAAGGTTTTCTCATGATGAAAAGGGATATTATGCGTACTTCGAACGAGGGGAGTAATTAAAACCTTTCACATTTCACACACCCACAGACACACACACACACACACACACACACACACATTATATATATATACTTTTAACCTACATACATACATACTTTTAACCCAATAATGCTTTATACAAAAGTGAACTATTGTGAGATATTGTTGTATTATTATTTTTTTAAAGTGAGGGTTCGGCAACTTTAAAAATTAATAAAAAAAAACGATTGTATGGAATCAAACTTTTAAATTATTTGTAGTTTTAAGACACAGTAACAAAAAATCATTAAAAATGAAATAAGAATGATCTGCAAACATTTTTGAATTAGGCATCCAAAAGTCTGCAAGTCTAATAATTTTCTTAATTCTCTTCGACAGAAACGTAGGTTTTATTTAAAAAATCACTAACTTACTTAAACTGCAGATCATTGAAAAAACAACTACACATTATTAGCTATCCAAAGAGGATTCCATATAGCAGTTTTCTTTAATTAAAACCAATACATTTTATATTTCTATGTAAAAGACAAAAATGTCGCTTTTTACATAGCGTGAGCTCTCATAACATGTAATGTTTTATGCTGAACTGTTGCATAGAATCTGTGAGCTATGAATTTATATGCAGGAAATACAGTCGTTACTTTTAAAACTGCGGAACCATTCTCCGCAGGAGATTATCCTTGCTAGGAATTCTGCTAGCGTAACTGGTCTACACAAAGAATTCTTCTAGCGTAACCAGTCTATGCAAGGAATTCTTCTAGCGTAACCAGTCTTCACAAGGAATTCTTCTAACATAAGCAGTCTTCGCAAGGAATTCTTCTAGCGTAAGCAGTCTTCGCAAGGAATTCTTCTAGCGTAACCAGTCTATGCAAGGAATTCTTCTAGCGTAAGCAGTCTACGCAAGGAATTATTCTAGCGTAAGCAGTCTTCGCAAAGAATTCTTCTAGCATAACTAGTTTATGCAAGGAATTCTTCTAGTGTAAGCAGTCTTTGCAAGGAATTCTTCTAGTGTAAGCAGTGTTCGCAAGGAATTCTTCTAGCGTAACCAGTCTACACAAGGAATTCTTCTAGCGTAACCAGTCTACGCAAATAATTGATCTCGCGTAATCAGTCTGCGCAAAGAATTCTTCTGGCTTAACCAATCTACGCAGATAATTATTATGGCGTAACCAGTCTCCGCAAAGAATACACTACCGGATACTGACTATGCAGAGGAACAAATTAGAGTATTTTATGTTCAACCTTTGCAAAGAACAAATATACTCTGAATTTCTATGTGTGGGACAAAAATAAGACAAATGTCACTTTTATAGTAGATCACCGTTGTTCACAAAGAATTATTCTCACTTAAACTCTTTCGCACGTCCGTCAATTATGTAGTGAGGTTATGAAAAATCGCCTTATTGTCATATCAACTCACTTGACGCGTGTTGTTTGTGGTACACGCGTGCAAGTGAGTTGTTTTCTGACGCTTTGCGCGACGAAATGTGTCCTTCGCGTCGCGTGTAGCTGCACCAAGTGTGTTGTTTCGAAAAAAATGGGTTGATTCAACACGCTTCATGTGTGTTACAGTAAGTGTGTTCTCCGGCAATACGTTAAAATCGTGTTGATGCCAAGAATAGTAGAGAGCGTGTTGTTTCAACACGGCAAAATAAGTAAAACGCATTGTTTCAACGCATTAACCAGTTTCTACACACGCTGTAGGCGTGTTGTGTGTTGTTTCAACACACCGACAACACGCTTATTTTTTACAGTGCACACACGATTTGCTCACAAGGGACAGAAAATCCGAAGACCCTTTGTGTCAATATGGACGATTGATTGAATGTTTGAAAACATGAAAAAACATGTTTCATTTAAGAGCTAAAACACTGCATCAACGGTCCGTAGTTATGCCAAAAAGAAAGAAAAACAGAAAAAAACGTCTATCTCGCATGTATAAGGGATCGACCACATGTGCGTTGGGTGTGAGATTCACAGGGGTTCTTTCCCTCGTGTCAATTTGTTGCATGCCGTCGTGACCTCGAGACCTCAAGGGGGCCTCGTGTCTGTGAATCCCTCTCTTGGAGCCCAGATTTTCTTTTACGAAGACCTCTTAAGCACACATGTGTACAAGGCTATACACATTCACGCGTGTACGTAGACACTCGGTCGTCGTCTTCGAAGAGTGCAGGTAGACCTTTTTCCTATGTTTCATCTTCTTCATAAGATCAAAACATATACTTACAAACACCGAGCGAAGAGTCCATGGTATTTACAATAAGCGTCTATGGTAATACATTGCATAGTAAAACCTATCATTGCTTATGGGCAGAGTAACCATAATATGACTGGCACAACTATATATTATGATGGCCCTACCAATAAACTCTGGTAAGGTTTAAGGTGCTAGCCATGAATGTTTTTTGTAAGTGGACTTCTCTCTCTCCCCATATATATATGTATCCATGTTAAACCTAAGTGATCTTAATTAGTTTTTTTTGGTGTCAAATTTTATATTTCTCTTTTGAGAATAAATATGCCACAGTATTTCACTTAATTTTAGAGAACACTTCCTTCAAGTTGGATCAAAATTATGTTAATCGAAAAAAGCGTATCATTTGATGCATCACTTAAAATTATTATTTCGTAAGACACGACGTCTTGACAATGGATTAAGCTAATAGCGAGAATGATATTTCTAGAACAGAGCCAAATAATAGTGCAGTAAATGTATAGTGAAATAATATCAATACTTGCTTGATTAGAGAATTTTAAATGCGACGACCTTTTATATTATAATTTATAACAGATCAGTGCGTTTCGTACCTGTTCCTATGCGATGGGTGGGAGAGAAAAAGAGAGAGAGAGAGAGAGAGAGAGAGAGAGAGAGAGAGAGAGAGAGGACAAAAGGGAGTTCAATCTTCAATGACAAATGCTCATAGTTATATAATTGAAGGAGAAAATAATACTGGTAAGTTCAAATACCATTCTCCGTCTGTATGCCTTTTTCGCTCTCGTGCTATTAGAGTTTCTTTTTATCGCAATAATAAAATTATCCCGTCGACGTAAAGTGTACATCATTATGGAGGATATTATAAAATAACAGCCACTATACTTTACTTCGTGTTGATTTTTAATTCTCTGCAGACAAGAAATGAGCAAGTTGAATTACTTTTATTACTGGATGAATTTGGATTGTGTCTTCTTCTTGCGTGGTCGCAAGATTGTAATTGCTGCATTTCAGTATTTTCTCTTTTCGTGTCGAGTATCGGATAATTTTTTTCTCCTCTTGAAAACGTCCTCCGCATGTGCACAATTAATTTCAGTAATTTTTTCGCCATATTTGCGTTCTCTTCAGAAAGACAAATCAATATTTTTGTCGTCACTAGGAGGGGATAGGCAAATGGCTACAACAAACATTTTAGGGGGAATTACGAATTCTTTTTATTTTTCGATCTTCTGCTAATTGTTTGCGAAAAGCTAAAAATTTACGGTTTCACGTGACAATTTTTTACTCTCGGCGATGCGCGTATGAGGATAAACGTGCGCGTATGTGGCGGTAAACGTGTGTGTGTACTGTTGTATATTTGACAGGCACACACACAGGCGCGCGCGCACTCACAAATTTAAGGCCCGTGGGAATCGGAGGAAGGAGTTTAAGCACCCATACGGGAGCAACCTGTGGTTTGTTCATGGCTGGGTGACGTCGACCTGACTACCAGAAGCGTTAATTATCCCCCAAGGAACCAACGACGACGATGACGACGACAACCACGACTTGGGACGACGATGAAGTCTAAAACGATGCAAGGGGGAGAAACTC
>CAWVQM010000311.1:0-19686 GCA_963932345.1 Ophion ventricosus | reverse complement strand
GCGCCGTCACACCATGGGGGATCCTTCGTATTTATACAAACCTCGTATCAATTCTTTCGTATCTTTTTTTTTTGTCTCTTTCCTTTTTCGCCCTCGGTTTTATTTTTTTTTCTCCTAAAGTCCCCATAAAAAATATTCGTACCGCAAAAGAATTCGCAAACAAACGAATTTTCCTCTACCGAACGATCAAGACCTTCGCGATATCCACGTATTTTTCTTCGGCTTTATTTTTCTTCGGCACACGCTGAAATATTCGTCACGAAGAAAATAGCAAAACAAAATTCTACGAGACACTCGAGAACGAAATACAGTGAGAGGCAAACGACGAGCGACATCCGAAAATTGGGCAAAATATGTATTCGAATCCGTGGACAACTTTTACGACAATTTTATGATTCGTGGAGCGGATATGTTTTCTTTTTTTGTTTTTTTTTTTTTAATATTCCAAGGAGTTTACGGGCCCGTACACGAAGCAATCTCGCGGAGTGAACACTCCGAAGAATTATTAGTCGGACGAATCGTCGAAACGCGAAATTATATATGTGAATGTGCGGACGCATTGAATGCGCCTAAAAAATGCACAAAAATATACAGAGAAAAAAAAGGCGCGTGACGGGGCTAAAAATGGTTCGTGTTTTGTCGTATATTATAGCTCTATACATTCCGCAACAATGTTGTCAGCCTCAAGTACTCACGATAAAACCTAAAGCTTTGCGAATAAAAATGTCAAATTCTTCGCGTCGGCAGGAAATGATGATTTTCTCCAGAGATTTTTACATGTGTGTGATACACGGAGCATTCGGATCGACAAATTTCGAGGCAATTTTCCAAAATGACAAATTAAAACAAAAACGTGTGATAGTACGATTAATGTTTTTCAGTTCCCAGATAGTCGCGATGTAATTTTAATCCAGTGGGCGTGAGGCGGCTCTTATAAATATATATACACTAGGCACAAAAATTAAAGAATACGAAAAAATCTGTAAATTTTTAGGTGAATTTCAGAAGGCTTGACGAAAAAAAATCTCTAAATTTTTAGGTGAATTTCAGAAGACTTGACGAAAAATGGTCGTAGCGCAATAAGAAAAAAAGCAAATTCAAGCTTGAAGTTTTTAGTTTTGCGATCCGAAGGTCAAATATATTTTTATCATTGACCGTCTCTGAGCAAGCTTTAAGAGATCAGCGTAAACAAAATTCAAAATTTTTACCTGTCCTTCAAGAGGTCCACGGGCTTGAATCATTTTTTTTCAGCAATGTCACCTTAAAGCTCGTCAAATTTTGTAAAAAAAAAATTTGACACTATTTATTTCAAAGAAAAAAAAAATTTCTTTCATTTTTTTTCAATATCTAACATTTTTTTATGAAAAAATATTGATTGTTACAAAAAAAAAAACATTTTTAATTTAAAGAAATGAGTAAAAGATGCAAAATGTATCCTTTAATTGACTTTTAGCAAAAGTGACAATTTCAATCGTTTGGATCACAGTGAAAGAAACATCGCAGCGGTTTGAATTCTTGCGAGCTTCTTTGAGATACTTTGAGGTTAGAAAAAAATCGAAACTATCCTTAGTCTATCCGTTATTTGTTGGGTTATCTCAAGTTTAGCAAAAATCCGTGAAAACGCAATTTTTTACCGTTGTTTTAATCAAGGTTCTTGCTTCGAAAAAAAATGTTTATCAAAAAACAATAATTACGCCGTATAGAGGATACTTTAAACTTTTCAAAACCCTCCTTATATTTTCTGTACGATCATTAGTTCCCGAGTAATAAATTACCAAAGCCAAAAAGGTCTTTTTGCTTTGAACGACGATAACTCAGCGACAAATCATCGTACAAAGCTCATGAACCACTCAAATTAAAAAGGAAGAATCAAGCTAAATGAACTTTAAGGTGACATTGCTGAAAAAAAAATGTATTCAAGGCCGTGGACCTCTTGAAAGGCAGGCAAACATTTTGAAATTTTTTTTTCCGTTGATCTCTTTAAGCTTGCTCAGAAAAGGTCAATGATAAAAATATTTGAGCTCCGGATATCAAAACTACAGACTTCAAGCTTGATTTTGCTTTTTTTCTTATTGCTCTACGACTATATTTCGTCAAGTTATAGCCTTTTGAAAATCACCTAAAAATTTAGAGATTTTTTCGTATCCTTTAATTTTTGTGCCCAGAGGATATATATATATATATATATGTGTGTGTGTGTATATATATATATATATATATATATATATATATATATATATATATGTTCCTTAGAGATGAGAGCGTGCGTCTTGTGTGTTTGCATATGTCAAAGGGCAAAAGTGAGACGAAGGCTGGAAAACGAAAGTGAAGAGGACGCGCACGCACACAAGGGTGTCGGATTGCGGTTGGGTCGGGTCGGGATTTTCTGAGTTTTTACACTAATTAGTCATCGGGACTCTTCCGACTGTCAAACATAGCCAACCGCTGTAAAACCCCCCGTGGTTCCCCTTCCTCCGTTTACTCGAATTCGGTATCACGTGTGCATTTGTGTCTTTTCTCGTTCATGTTTTCTTTTTTTTTTCGCCCCAATATTTTCTCATAGTATATATATCACGGCTGTACAGCAACGGATACGTTCTCGCTATATCGCCGCTTCTTCATTTTTATCCATGGTCCTCGCCCTTGCCCTTTTGATTGATTTTCTTCTCTGCTTTTTTTTCATTTTATTTTTTCAAATCATTTTTTTTCGTTCTCACCTACGGATGCGGGTGATACGACGAATGCTAACGATCGTCGGAAGGGAGACGATCGACCGGCGAAATTGTTAATGTAACGAAGCTCCGCTGTAACGAGGCACCGTCATACTCGAATAGTAATGGTATTTTTTAAAAATATTTGTTCGGTCTTCTTTCGAAAAGAGCTCGGCAGCTACGGGAAAAAAATGATTTTTCGTTATTGCTTGGAATTAATGATTGAGTGAAAAATAGTACTTGAAAATTTCCCACAACGAACCTACAAATGTGCTGTGAAGAATTGTATAGAAAGATTCTGGTTTCAGATAATTTTAGATTCTGGGTAAAAAAAAAGAAAAATAAGGGATTCAATTCGTTTCCTCTTCCAAATAATTGTGAATTATTGAAAAAAAAAATTAAACAACCAACTGTGGGCAATTTTTTGTGATTTCAGATCATTCTGAAACCTGAACAACAAAAAAAAAGAAACAATCTGTGCCTTCTGTTTCTTATTTAAGATCATTCTAAAATCTCGAAAAAAACTTTTTTCAATGTACACTTTTTTTTTGCTTTAGATAAACATCGATAAACATGATAAATTTAGTTGAACATAGATAAAAAATGTGCTATTTAGTTCCAACTCCGAATAAATGTCAATTCGAAAGGAGAGTAAAAAAAAAATCGCGTGTGATTCATTTCCGACCCCAGACGGTTCTGGATTCTAAAAAAAAATGAGAAGAGTACGTGCAGTTGTTTCCGATTTCGTGTAATTACAAATTTGACAAATTTCGTGTAATTACAAAATTACCAAAATGCGTGCAATTTATTTGCTGACTTCAGACAATTATAAATCCCAAGGAAATAAAAAGAAGTATGTGAATTTTTCACTAAACCTGTATAATTTAAAATAAATAAAACAAACCGAGAAAAAAAATGCCTATTTTTTTCGATTAGGTATAATTTTAAATGTGAGAAAAAAAAAATGCCAAAAATGTGTGAAATATTCTTTTTTGCTTTCAGATAATTCTAAATTCGATGCACAGGTATCAGCCGCGTTGTCACGTGGTCGTGGCACCGTCACCGCCCGGCTCGGCTCCCGATCCGCGAACCGAAAACTTCAAAACCTTTTCCTTCGCCGAGACCCGTTTCACCGCGGTAACCGCTTATCAAAATCATCGTATAACACAGCTGAAGATAGCGAGTAATCCGTTCGCCAAGGGTTTTCGCGACTGCGAGCCCGACGATTGCGAAACGCCGAGTTCGTCGTCGGTGAGCCAGAACCCAGCAAAGAGACCGGCAACAGCGAGCAACAATACGATCGCGAGTGTAAACAATTACGTGAGTCCAATTGGTGTTACGAGCGTGGCTGGAATATCAACGATTTCGTCGAGTATCCAGAGCACCGGGCAGGAACCGCAGCAGCATCATCATCATCGGTTTTACGATGGGACTTCCGGGCCTTGGTCGTATCCGGGACACCATCAGACTGGCCACGTGAATCCTGGACACTATCAGGTCCATCATGGACATCCCGGTGCACAGCTCTACGGGCCTCGGTAGTTTTCGCGACAATAACGAGAATCTGCATACTGATATAAATCAAGGGTGCCCGAGTATTCATCGATCAATGTTCGAAGAATGCTAAGTTTATTTTGGCCTCGTCTAATGAAAGTGCAACACCAATGTTTCCGCAAGTACGTTGATTTGGAAAAACGAAAAATATCGAGGCGGTTCGAGCGCTTCATGGATTTGCGTTAAAGGATACCGATTTTTTTGCAGGTTCATTATTATTAGAATACCTCTTATTATTTATTATTATATATTTATATATATTACTAAATTATGATATATAATGGTAATAGTTATATATAATAATTGCACATACTAAATTATATATATACAGGGCTACTGGTTATCGGTCACGGTCCCGTGAAATCGTTGTAGGACATGTTTTCCCGAAATTAAATAACCCAGTAATGCTTCGTGCAAAAGTGAACCACTTTCGAGATATGATTATTTTGATTATTCCTTTTTTTAAGTGAGGAGCAACTTTCACAATTACTTTTTAAAAAGTGCCGCTTATTAAAAAGTGCCACAATTACTTTTAAAAAAGTGCCGCTTATTATTTCAAAAAGTGTCGCTTATATAAAAGGGTCAATTATGAATTGAGGCAACGGCAAACACTAGGTCTACTGTATTTATTGTTATATAGCACGGTTTTGTTAAAACCATAAACAAAACTGTAATGTTTTATTCTTGGAACCACCACATTCATTTTTTTTGTCGCATATCTTTTGACTTTGTCGGCAAGTACAGAAAAATTATACCTCGTTGGATAGCTAATAATGTATTGTTTTTTTGATGATACGCAGGCTAAGTAACTTAGTGATTTAAAAAACAAAACCTGCATTTTTGTCAAAGAAAATTACGAAAATGATTAGACTAGCAGAGTTTTGGACCTCTATTCAAAAATATTTGCAGAATATTCTTATTTTATTGTTGATAATTCTTTGGTACTGTACCGTCAAACTACAAATACTGAAAAAGTTTGATTCCATAAAACAGTTTTTTTTTTTCAATTAAATCACTCGTAAAGTAAATATAAAAAAATAATAATATCTCGAAAATGGTTCACTTTTGCATAAAGCATTACTGGGTTATTTGATAGTGAAAAATATGTCCACGGAATCGTGACCAATAACCAGTAGTCCTTTATATTATTTATTCTTATATATTAGAGAGAATGAATAAATTATTATTATTAAAAGGTTAAAAATTTTTTAAAGGCTACATATTACTAAAGGAATATAACTTCGGAGCTGCAATACGTTCTGCCACATCGTCTTCGAGAAAAAATCTAAATGAATTTAGCTGAGCTTATAAAAATTCGTGAATTCAGCCGCGGAGAACATCTCTCGACGACATATTTACCGCACTCATGGACGAAAAAATTACAGTACGATTTGCAATTCCTCCTGAAAAACTTGGGCACATTGTCTCGATTTCAATACAGTTTTTTTTTGCTGTGAAAAACGATGTTGTGGAATTTACGAAAAGTTCGACGTCGAACTTTCATTGGACGGATTTGCAACTAAAAATAAAAGAGCATCCTTCAACATTCGGTCAAACGTTAGTTCGTTAAAATCCAGGCATTCGAACCTAATCTTGAAGGAAAAACCTTGAACAGTGAATATCAATTGCGCCAACTGACATTAGAATTTCAGCAAAATTTATCGAGAAACTATGGATGTACGTCTAAAAAGTCAGTATCCTGAAACATTTATCAGCAAAATGCTCGAATGTCCACCCCCCCCCCCCCCCCGAATAAATCGAACGATGAGTTGAAAATGCCGAAACATAGTTGAGGACAAATGGAAGATGGACCACACGTGACGTATACGAGTGCGCGAGTGAGAGAGCTGCAATTTCCGGACAAATTATTCTCGGAGCCGTTTCGTATTGGGAAAAATCCGGAGCTTTGGGGCCTGCGGAGTACACGGATGAAGGACTTAATGCTTTTCCTTTCTGGCCCACATGTGAACCATTTAGGAAAAACGATTTGTCCGTAAACTCGTGCTGTTGCTTCAGCCTCTCGCTTCCAGCTTTTATAATTTCACCTACATCGATGCTACATCTGGCAGCTCATACGAATTATTGAATACGCCTGAACTTTTTTTTTGTGCTGAATTCGAGCAAAATTCAGCAAAATTTTCTGCGTAAACAATTGAGCAAATTTGAGGATTTTTGGGCAAATTTCGTTGTTGAAAAAAATGAGCAAAATGTGCGTTGAACGAGTCAAACTTGGCGCAATTGATTCCTGATTGCAGAAATGAATCGCATATTGGATTTATTGAGATCCAATACGCGATAAATACGATTAAAAAAAAATATAGTAAAAAAAAATAAATCATAATTGCGGGGAAAATCATTTCTCGTGCAAATCGTGATATTTGCTCGAAGATTTTTTTTTCTGAAAGTGCGCAGTACTCGTCCCCCAGGAAAGCAAGGGGATACAAATCAGCTCGTGCGAGGAAACATTTTTCGGGTACGAAAAGTCCTGATGGTCCAATCGACGTTGCCAAAGAAAACGATGCCAAATTTAATTTAGTAGTACACGTACTTTAGGACTAACGCGGCTAACTAACAGATAGTAATATTTATTGTTGGTACGCTAAGAACAAGGTCGACCAAAATGCGTCATTAATGCCGTAATAATTACGTAAGAATATCTAGAATTTATTTCGAACTTCCGATTGTACGCAGACGTATTTTTAAAAAATTATACGTTTAGTACTGGACGAAATGGAGTACGTATTTTTTTCGGTGCACCGTATATACATATATAAACTAGTGGAATTAATTCTGGACACTTTAATTTTTTTTGAAAATTCGTACTTTGTAATTCGTTCTTTTCTAATCTTATATTTTTAAAAAATTAAATCATTTTCAAATCTAATCATGCGCAAATATTAAGTACAAACATTATAGATTAAAATAAAAACATTTCAGTATCATTTCGGCCTAGCAGAATGTACATTTTTTGGGTAAATATAAAAAGCTAATTTCTATAAATAGTGTCCAGAATTAATTCCACTAGTGTACACACATACAAATCAGGATGTTTTATTTTCAATTTCAATATTTCGCTCCCCGTGTAGAAAAGCATAGTATTAAAGTTTCCACCCTAGGAATGCCAGGAAAGTTCTTCATTTTTCCATTTCTTTATTTTTATCCCTATGCAAAACCTTTTTTAGCAGACTTACGTTTCCGATCGCCAAAAGAAATTATAAAAACTTTTCCGTTATTTTTGTAGTCTCAATATGGGAAAAAAGAAAATTGTGGGCAACGAAAAAAATGTATTGAATCCTAACGGTGTAAATGTCAACATCCATATGCAAAGTATTAAAAAAAAAAAAAAACATGTTCAATGTCAGTTCGTCATCCTGTTCCTGTCTCGAAAATAGTGAAAGAAAAATGATTTTCCAAGTCCCGGAGCAGATCATCCAATGAGATGGGGAATGCTCGATCGTCATAACGGCCGTAAAAAATTCACCGGAAGTGTTTCAGTAGACATTTGTATTGCATCCTGTCCAAAAATTACACACCGTCCCAGAATTTTCCCGAAGCGACCGCAACTTCTGGCTTGTTTTTTTTTCGCCAACAGGGCGGTAAAAATTATTTCGTAAAACTTTGACGGCCATGTTTGTACTAATACAATAGTGAAATCAAGCAATTATTTTTTTTCTTAGCGGATGAAAGTGAAAAAAAATAATCGTTAAAACAAAGTAAAAAAAATATTAATCCCGATACACACACACACACACACACACACACACAGGCACGTAACTTTGTGTACAGGTTTACCTGTTGGATTTATTTAAAAAAATATTACGTAACGTGCAAGCGGCTGTGTTCATCGCGTTACGAAAATCTGTTACTGCGTCATTCGTGCACACAGAAAACGGAGTTCGAATAAATAAATATTTTAATTACGCTTTTAGCATTATTAGGCATTTAGGAGTCGAGCGAGTTTATCGAGACGTGCAACGGCTTCGAAAGAATAAGAGAAAAGTGTACCGTTGGATTTACAGCTCTTGTGCGTCAAATTGGGGGAAAGACATATATTAAACATAATGAAAAAAAAAAAAAAAAAAAAGAGACAACGAAACAAAGTGCCTTTTGTAGGAGCAAAGTGGCGAGGAGGGCACGAGGAAACGTTGCGTGGTCGCGTCGCTCGTCTACGTGTATATGTGTATTCGTATGCTGTAACGCGCGTGTGCTTCTATTTATACGGGGTGTCTCGAATGCCAAACGAGCCTAAACGTGTCCTAGCCTCGGTCCAACTGCGCCAAGAGGACCGAATGCAAACGTACCGTGACCAAAATTTCCCCTTGGCGAACGCTAAGTGCCTTATAATAAATTATATAGTACAAGAGAAAATGCCTGAGATAAATGAAACGGAGAGAAAGAAGGAGAGAGAGAGAGAGAGAAAGAGAGGATAGGTCTGGAAATTAATACGAATAAAATATATGAAATGAAATATATATATATTATATATTCGTGTGTTTATGTACGCACGTATACCGATCAATTACAGAAATGCGCAATATTTGTTTACTTCGACCCTATTTTTACCCTTACAGCTCTCATCGTCTCGAAACAAAGGCTCACATGCAAGGTATCGTCTACGTGGTTTAGTATTTTTTTTCTTGATTAAATCCATCCAATTGCGATAATAATATATCAGCAAGAGGTGGGACAATAAAAAAAACGCTTATTGTTTTTTTTTCGACGATGGCTTATTAAAGACAACAATGGAGCATTACTTTTAATTTCTCGTCGTAAATGCTTGGTAAGAGGGTTGGCGGTTTAGGTGGTCTGCGTAAATTTGGGGTCCGAAAAATCGGTTGGTTTTCAATATTTTTTTTAAGAGAGTAGGGGAAGGTGGGGTACAGTGTGCCACTTTTTTCTAACGAATTTTTACGCTAATCAAGGTAGTCTGGTAAGAAAAAAAAAGGGTCATAACCGATAGACCTTTGGGCGTACAATAAAGCTCCCATATTTTTACAAAAAGATTAAAGATACCAAAATAATGGGATCGAAAAAAATTTGCGGCTTGGCTCATTGTACCTCATGGGTGGGGTACAATCATATAGGTGGGTACAGTGTGTTAACTACTGCGAAATGTAGGGTACAATGAGGCGGTCGAAACTCTTATATTTTTCTAACTTAGATAACATAGATAACAGATAAATCAGGGTCCAACACAAAAAAATTCTGAATTTGCGAGCAACAAACCTCCGAGAAATCGCACGTGGTTGACAGCGGCCCGTGACACATTGCGCTTCTTCGGAGCGTCGTCACTTCTTTCTTTCCTCATTGGGAGTCGGGATCTTGTGTCCCACATCTCGGTGATACATTGTACCCCACTAGTTAAATATTTGATTATTGATGAAAATAACTATCAATTAAACTACGAATGGAACAACACAAGTCACTGAGCTCATCATGAATGATAAAACTATTGATTAGGACCGAAAACCCGAGCCGCTACAGAAAGTTACGTTATATTTTACGTTTTTCCGGTGAGCGAAATATTTTTTTTCCAAGCCTCAAATCAATTTTTAATTTTCAATAATTCTTTGTGAGCTGCTATCGACTTTGTTTTAGGCCTGACGAAACCAAATATAAATCGCGGTTCAACACAAAAAAATTCGGAATTTACAAGCTACAAACCTCCGAGCAATCGCATCTAGCTCACAGAGCCCCGTCATATATTGTACCCCACTCTCCCTTATTGGGATGACGGGGTACGGATGTTACGAGGTGTGTAAATTAAGTAATGAGACTGGCAATATAACGTTTGATCTGGCAATACTTGGGACATGGGACTTGGACGGGCGGCAGGTGAACATGTGATACGGCTTCAGTACGAGTTTGAACTCGCTAGAGTCATTTGGTTGTCCGTAGAGATTGTTTTTCGTGAAACAGTTTTCTCTAGTGCGTTCTAAAAATGAGTGACATTAATTTCGTGCAACGCAACGGTGTGCTATCACGTTTTGTTTCAGCCTTGAGCTCAGTGCAACGGAAACTTTTGCAAAATTTCAGCAGGCCTACGGAGACAGTATTTTGTCGAGGGCCCAGGTTTTTCGTTGGTTTAAGACATTTTCAGAAGGAAGAGAGTCGATTAAAGATGAATCATGCAGCGGAAAGCCTTCACGTTCAAGAATCGATGAAAATGTCGACAGAATCCGGGATCTTGTGCGTTCAGATCGTCGGTTGATAGTCAGAATGATCGGGAAAGAGTTGAATTTGACTCACACCACCGTTCCAGATTTTCATCAATGAATTGGGGATGAGAAAAATTGCTGTCACACAGCAATTTCAATAAACGAGTTTTTTTGCCAATAAAAACATTTCTGTGGCTCTTCAGCCTCCTTATTCGCCTGACTTGAGTCCTTGTGACTTTTTCCTCTTCCCGAGATTGAATAACCACCTCAAGGGACGTCATTTTGGGGCACTCGAAAACATTCAAACGGCTGTAACCGACCAGCTGAAGGGTATTCCAGTATCCGAGTTCCAGCACTGCTTTGGGGATTGAAAGAACCGTCTCCAGCGCTGTGTGGCTTCCCAAGGAAGTCATTTTAAGAGACAATATTCAAATGTAATCCTATTACTTTATTTACACACCTCGTATAACTCGAGGCTATAAAATTATCGAATAAAAGACTGTGTTTTTGAAATTTAAATATTATGCAGACCTCTTAACTTTAATTTGTCTATAAAAAAACAATTGATAGTTTTCTGAAGCAGAAAATACTTTATATTTTCAAAATGTCACGCTCCAGTAGATCCCGTTGATCCGATTCAAATAACGTGATTGATAAACGTCGATGCAACATTGATATATTCGAAATTGGATGAATCCCTCAAAACGACGAAACGATGTTCCTGTAATATCAGTACAAAAAAAAAGAACAAAAATATAGAGAAATTATGGAGGAAAGGAAATATTGAAATAGAAATAAAAAGAAGAAGAAACAATACTCACGAACGACACAAAGGGACGTCAGAGAAGAATAGAAGATTAGAAAAAAAAAGGAAGCTTTTTGAGAAATCCAAGAAAAAAAAAGGTGGTCCGTGAAAATGACGAGTGTCACAGCTTCGTCAAGCCGTCGTGTAACTTCGGGTTACCTCGAAAACATAAATATATATATATATATATATGTATATATACATAAAGAAATGGAACAGGAAGAAAGCGCACGGCAAGTGAGTGAGAGGGCACGATCAGTCTCACGAGGAAATGGACAAGGAGGCAAAAGAGAAGAAAGATACAGCGCTACACAGAAGAGGATCTTCTTGCCGTCGTGGCAGTGATTGATGCGAGCGTGAAGAATGGGCCCAGTGTAAACATGTCAGGATCCCCCGCCTGGTTCGAAAGACGCTGGAGTGGCTGCAACACGACTAATATCGCGGTCATCAAGCGGTTAGACTTAATGACTTTTGGCAAATCGCTATCCCGTATTAGTGTAACACGTGTGCGCGCCTGTTTTATACACGAATTAGTCAACTTTGGATCGGCGCGCCATAGCTCTTGGTACACGATTTAATTGGTGAAGTCGATGGAGAGTCACGAGATCAATTAAGTCGATGTATCATAGACGTTCGGTCAGGCGAAAAATCTTGTGACAAAGTTTTCTAGACACACTCTTTCTTATAGCACAAAGAAAGGTCGTTTTTTTTTTATTGATTTTTTTTTAAATATCAGTCATTAGAGGTTCGAGAGTTTTATCGTTCGAGGATAGTGATTTTTCTTAGTCGTAGATGAGACGTCTGCTATAACGTTTTCTTCGAAGTTTCCGGAAAATCAAATACGTGGGGAAAAAATGCAATGTCGAGATGTAGACAATTAACAAGATAGGGGAGAGTGGGGTACAATGTATCATGGGGCACTGTGAGCTAGATGCGATTTCTCGGAGGTTTGTAGCTCGTAAATTCCAATGTTTTTTTTGTGTTGGACCACGATTTATATTTGGTTTCGTCAGGCCTAAAACAAAGTCGATAGCAGCTTACAAAGAATTATTGAAAATTAAAAATTGATTTGAGGTGTGGAAAAAGAATATTTCCCTCGCAGGAAAAGCGTAAAATATAACGTAACTTTCTGTAGCGGCTCGGGTTTTCGGTCCTAATCGATAGTTTTGTTATTCATGATGAGCTCAGTGACTTGTGTTTTTCCATTTGTAGTTTAATAGATAGTTATTTTCATCAATAATCAAATATTTAACTAGTGGGGTAAAATGTATCGCCGAGATGTGGGGCACAATGTCCCGACTCCCATTGAGGAAACAAAGAAGTGACGACGCTCCGAAGAAGCGCAATGTGTCACGGGCCGCTGTCAACGACGTGCGATTTCTCGGAGGTTTGTAGCTCGCAAATTCAGAATTCTTTTGTGTTGGACCGTGGTTCATCTATTATCTATGTTATCTAGGTTAGAAAAATATAAGAGTTTTAACCGCCTCATTGTACCCTACGTTTCGCAGTAGTTGACACACTGTACCCACCTATATGATGCATTGTACCCCACCCATGTGGTACAATGAGCCAAGCCGCAAATTTTTTTCGATCCCATTATTTTGGTATTTTTAATCCTTTAGCACAAAATATGGGAGCTTCATTGTACGCCCAAAGGTCTATTAAATCGGTTATGACCATTTTTTTCTAATCAGACTACCTTGATTAGAGTAAAAATTCGTTAGAAAAAAAGTGGCACATTGTACCCCACCTTCCCTTACTTTGTGAGGTTTGCACGGTTATTGAAAAGTCAATGAGTGCAGATTAAGGATGCAATCTGGCAAATACACTAACAGAAAAATTCTTTTGATATTAACCAGATGCGTCTATTTGATTTTTTTTTAAATTTGCATTAACTAGATTTTTCGTGAAATCACATTTTTCCTATTGCATTTAATTATTAAAATGATTTATTTCAACTATATATATTTATTCAAATTAAGATCTATTTAATATCGTCTACAAACTAAATATTTTATTCATTCCTAATGAATCTGTAATTGACTATACAAAATTATTTTTTCACCGCAATACATGCCAAAATGGTGCCCGTGCAGCATTTTTTCGATGACGCCTTTATTTCTGGAAGGTCAACGGCCGGACCAACAGCTCCTATAATTTTTGAGTTATGATGAGACACTAAAGTTTTTTCGATTATATATAAGAGTAGCTATAGAAGTACGTAGGATTTTTTTGATATATTATTTTTTGTCAAAATGGCGTATTTCTAAAACAAAAAGTATAAAATGCCATGAGAAAATCGTCAGAAAATTGTTTATAAAAAAGGAACTATGCAATATAATGAAAAACGTCCTACGTAGTGCCTCAGAAAATGTAATTCTAAATATACAGTTAAAATTTCAAGTGAATCGGTTGAAATTTGTTTGAGTTATGAGTCCGGCCCACTTGAAAAATGTAGTTTTGAGATAAACGCGTTAAAGTTAGTAAAAAGTCACGACATGAACCAAGAGGAGTTGCGCCAGAATTCGAAAATCGAGTATTTAGAGATTTTTCATACCCATAATCTTTTGGAATGTAATTTTACAGGTACTAAGATACATTTTTAACAAACAAAAAATCGATTTTTGGAAAATCCCAGAGTGGCCTAAGGCCTTAAAATATCGGTTTCTAATGAATTAAGAACTTCCAATTGCAGAGGCAAGGGCGGCAAAGCTTGAACAGCCTATGCTTAGAAAATGTGTAAATCCGTCACTGCCTCGTATGCAAACGCCTCAAGGAACTGCGGTAAAACGTCTAGATTTTTATTTTTCAAACAAGGCTCCCCATACCCATACAAACTTCGAAGTGTAACTTTCACTTGACGTATTCATCTACGCAAATTCTCCCTATTCATACTTTCACGTCTAAGTATTTAGACTGCTTTAAAAGCGTTCTCAGCCTACGGAACTTTTACGGAGAGAAGCGTGTGAACGCATGTTTAATATGGGCCGGTTAGTAGGAAAGAAGCGTCGGCGTGACGACGCCGGCAATAAAGCCCGCTATACGTATACGCGTACTCGGGTACATCGTTTCGCCTCGTATTCTTTCATCTTTTCAAGGTGCGTATCGCGCTCCCACCTAACCGTGCACTTGAACCCTACGGGTCAGTCGATACAGCCCCACTGTGCGAAGAAACGCACTTCCCTTTATGCCGCTGCGACAAAGTTACAAAGCCGGAAGGCACATAAAAACTGTGTGTGTTTTCTGGTCGCAAAAAACGAAAGTATGAAAATGAAAGTACTGTTGTGAGGGGAAGATTCGCGAATACTTTAGGAAGAACTCACGTGTGGCCCTTTCTTATTTTTATGACGTAGGATGAAGTCGTCGAGCAAAGTTTACAACGATTTTTTAAATATATGTACTGGGTGGCCTGTAAAGTGATGTCCAAAAGGAAAATCTAGATGCCTCGTATCCATACCCCCATTATTAGCATTTTTTCATGTTTTTCATATAAATGAAGTAAAAAGTTCTAAGCGTTTTTTTTTCGCTTTATTTCGACGATAAAATTAACATAGTTAGGATTATCCGATTTAGATCAAATATGCGCCGTTTTGTTCGATAACTTTTGTCCATTTTGAAGATAATTTCATAATTCCGCGATTGACGAAGTCCTCGTCCCTATTGGTAAAAAATTTGACCAGCTCATTTTCAGAAGCCTTTCTTGAGGCCAGTTTTGTACCATCAAGAAAATTTTGCAAATGCTTGAAAAGGTGATAATCGCTTGATGCCAGGTCTGGACTATACGGCGGGTGCGACAGAACCTCCCATCCAAGCTCTCGGAGCTTCTGGCGCGTCGTTAAAAATGTTTGCGGCCTGGCGTTGTCTTGATGGAACACAACACCTTTCCTAATGGCCAATTCTGGGCGCTTCTGGTCGATCGCCTGCTTCAATCTGGTCAGTTGTTGACAGTAGAGGTCCGAATTGAGTGTTTGGCCCGATGGGAGCAGCTCATAGTGGATGGTTCCCTTCCAATCCCATCAAACACACAGCAAAACCTTCTTGGCCGTTAATCCGGGCTTGGCGATCGTTTGGGCCGGCTCACCGCGATTGGACCACCATCTTTTTCGGCTGTTGTTCTCGTATGTGACCCATTTTTCATCGCCAGTCACCATCCGCTTAAAAAATAGGTCGATATCGTTACGTTTCAGCAAATAATCGCAGGCATCAATTCGGTCCAAAAGGTTCTTTTGCATCAATTCGTGTGGCACCCATACATCGAGCTTCTTCTTGAGACCAGCCTTACGCAAATGGTTCCGAAAGGTTTTCTGGCTAATATTCAGTTCCTGGGCAATGGTATAAGTGCTCACATGCCGGTCCGACTCGACGATTTCCATGATTTTATCGACATTTTCGACGATTGGCCTACCAGAGCGTGCCTCATCTTCGACGTCCATATTACCAGAACGGAATCGTTGGAACCACCGCTTTGCTGTTGCATTCGATACTGTATTGGCTCCATAAACAACACTAATTTTTTTGGCTGCCTGCTCCGCCTTTTCACCTTGGTCGTAGTGGTACTGAAGAATGTATCGAATTTTCTCTTTTTTTACCTCCATTTTGGAACTCTGTAACACACAACTGGCTTCAGCAAACACAAAACTGTCAAAGAACTTTTTTTGAAGCGTAATGTCACCTTTAAATCGCCGTATAATATGACCCGATGCCATCTATACATCGTGAGATATGACTCACTAAAGACATCTAGCGGAAAACGCTCAGAATTTTTTACTTCACCCAATATTTTTCCCTTTTGTGTGTGTACTTTTATCGCAATTTTTTTTACTTGTGTTGTCATTATGAAGTGCACTGTTAAGCAATAAATCAATGACCAATTCAACGCCTTAGATCAATTTCAAGCCTTAGATTAGACAACCGATTCAAAGCCTTAGATTTTGATCGAAAAGTAAAAGAAAAGATTTTACAGGATCAATCAGTTCAGGTGATAAAAAAATAACTTATACGAGTCTCAAGGACTGCCAATTTCTTTTGAAAACGTTTAAGATAGCAGTACATACACAAAAGAGATAATCAAATAAAAACATATGCTACAGGAAAACTCGAAAAGAAATTTAAAAATGTTTTTTTTTTTTCATGAAAACTGAAAAAGATCGTAGAACATACACGGGAGTGATTCATCACTTTTCGGGCCACCCTTTAGTTTTCGAGAAAAAAGCATCGGTTTTTCTTCGAGTTTTCCCGTTGCATGGGTTTTTATTTTATTTTTTTCTGTTTTGTGAATGTACTTTGCGGGCAGAAGTTTTTAAAAGCAATAAGGAGCCGGTGGAACGAGTATAAGTATTTTTTTCAATCATCTTTACTTTATTATCGAAGTAATGATGGAAAAAAAAAATTGATGCAGTCGGAGGACCAATAAATAACAAATGATGGATATTCACCCGAATGTTTTACGATTTGTCCTTTAAAAAAATGTTCCAAAAGCACCGAGAATCCAAAATACCAAAAACCCGTTATATTTCGACCATCTATTACGCCAAGCAATCATTCATACAAAAACACCAAGCATCTCTACAATCACGCGCATCCCAATCAATATTTTATTTTGCTCTCGACTCCCATAAGCGATCGTATCACTCCAGCAATTTTTTTCATCTTCCAAGCTGAGAGTGAAAAAAAAGATTAAACTTTTTCGATCGGCTGTTCAACTGCACTGGACAAAGAAAAGATCGCGTCCATTTGGAAGGTGGCGGCTCGTGTTGCGGTTTCTCGCCTTGTTGGGTAACACTGCGTCTCTGCACACGCGCTACGTGTGGCGCACGTTACGCTTGGTATTACGGGGGTTTTCGGGACTTCAACGAAATAGCACGGGCCACCCTCGTGGTCTCAGGGTGCAGCGGGGCTCACTAAATAATCCACCGTGACACCCGCAAAGACAGACACACAAGTATAAACCGAAAGTTTGTCGCAGTTCTCAAACATCTTCATACATTTACATATGGAAAGCCAGATACGTAAGATACGTATCCGGATGCAATTCCAGGAAAAGTTTTCTCGAAGTTTTAACGATATTTTCTCAACGTTTTGCTCAGCTCATTTTCAAAAATGGATCCTCGTGTGCAACGAGATTGATTAACGGGTCTGCATAAGCTTGGAGACCAAAAAAACGGGTCGATATTCAATATTTTTTTATACGATTTTTATCCGCTAATCGCCAAAAGGTCGCGTTTGGGTCTGTTTGGGTTATGAAAACCCAAATTTGGGTTATGAAAACCCAAACAAACTCAAGCAAACTACCTAACTGAGCGCTCGTGGATACTTGAGCGCGCTTGGGAGTCGAGCGGAAAGTCTTTATCATTATCTAACATTCCGTTAGAAGGAATCCGAATATCGTTTTGAAATTTTCAAGGTGTATTCTTAAGATATTTTGCTAACGATTTATGAAATAAAAAAAATTGATTTTATTGAAGCATCTAAACTGGTCACCCGCCTCAAAAACTTTTTTTGCATCGAATTAAATTTCATTTATCATTCCATTAATCATCATATTTCATTAATTACCAACTCTTATCAGTCAGTCAGTCTGCCACCGTGCCTGAGAAGTATAACATTCTAACTTTTTCCTCGTTTTTTTTTACTATTTTCTCTCTTGGATCTCCTATTGGATTAAATCCCAAAGTCTACGTGAACGAAGTTGCCAGCAAAAGCTAGTACATATATAAATTCGATAAATCTTAATAATTTTTGAAACCGCAAGCTTGCAGCACTCGTGTTTTGTTAGCCGGCGACACTTGGCGCGTTTCCTCGCGGGTGATTTTTTCGCCGTGTCAGCGTGACGGGGGTGCCGAGGAAGAGAGGCGAGGATCAAAGGCCGACAAATGAATCGCAAGAATGAAAACGCATCTCTGCGTGGCGCGATACGCGTCGCTCTCGTACTTTCCACAACCGCGTTTAGCTTCTCTCTCGTCCATCCAAAAGATCGTTTGTCGTTCTGTTGTGCGTTGCTCATTTGGAATATAGGATTTCCGCGACGCGAAGAAACAGTACGAGAGCAGGCCCTAGTTTCGTCGACGGTAGTTCTTCTTGGTGAAGGCGCACACTCCCGCCGGTTCTCTGCTCCCACAGGCCGTTAATCCGTCATCGAGCTCACTGCTCCATGAGGGAATAATATCTATCCCACCAGAAGCATCGCACTCGCGGGGTACCAGACTAAACTCGGCCTCTGGTCCCACATTTCTCTCGCTCTTCTCACGCATATGTATATATACATAGGGTGGCCCGAAATGTGACGTCCAAGAGGAAAATCTCGATGCCTCGTATTTTTTGGAAGACATTCCACTTCAAGGATCGTCCTGTCTCAAAAGAAATTATTCGTTTAAATAAATTGAGTGTTGTTCCGGACGCAGACAAATGTACTGATAGCTCAACATTACACGGATGGGACAGATTCGAAATACACCTTCCCCATATTTATATATATTCCATGCCAGTTTGAATGATTAATTTACGATAATAAAATGTTTTCTCAACGCCTTAGGCCACTCTAGGATTTTCCAAAAATCGATTTTTTTTTTGTTAAAAATATACCTTAGTACCTATAAAATTATATTCCATAAGATTATGCGTGTGAAAAATCTCTAAGTACTCGATTTTCGAATTCTAGCGCAACCTCTATTGATTCATGTCGTGACTTTCTACTAACTTTAAACGCGTTTATCTCGAAACTACATTTTTCAAGTCAGGCGGACTCATAACTCAAACAAATTTCAGCCGATTCACTTGAAATTTTAACTGTATATTTAGAATTACATTTTCGGAGGCACTACGTAGGATTTTTTTTATTATATTGAATAGTTCCTTTTTTATAAACAATTTTTTGACGATTTTTTCATGGCATTTTGTACTTTTTGTTTTAGAAACGCGCCATTTTGACGAAAAACAATATATCAAAAAAATCCTACGTACTTCTATAGCTATTCTTATATATAATCGAAAAAACTTTAGTGTTCCATCATAACTCAAAAATTATAGGAGCTGTTGACATGTATCGCTTTGTAAAAATAATTTTTTATAGTCAATTACGCGGATAATAAAACCCTTATTTTTTAATTCCGATTTATTTTATGGTTTCGCTGAAAAAAAATACAAAATATGCCCTTTTTTTAGCCTTAATCTCGTAGCCTGGCTACGAGCTGAAGAATGTTCTTTTCTATAGAAGCGAGTCTCCGTTGTTGCGCCGCTTCATCAGAAAGTTTTATGGCAACTTCAGCTGTTCGATACAGCGATAGGTTGGACTTACGAAAATTGGAACAAATGATGGCAAGTGAAGGAACGGAACGAACAGTTATACGAGCAGGGATCGTAAGAAATCTAAAAGATTGAATGGACGAAAGAAATATTGTTTGCGTCCATAAGCATAGTGCTTTCAAACTGACTACATATATGTATTCCGATCAATGGGCGC